>VXAX01005547.1:614850-635425 GCA_013399835.1 Leptocoma aspasia
GTCTTTAGTCGTGTTCTTAATGCTGTCCTGCCCCCCCGCCCCTCGCTGTCCCACCCTGTCTGTCCCCGCTGTCCCCTCCTGCCCCGTACCGCGCCCGGAGCCCCGCGCTCAGCCGGGACCTGCTCCCCACGGACCCCGCCAAACCCCCCGGGACCCACAGCCTCCCCCTGCCTCCTGTCCCCCCGCAGCGCCGGCAGGCCACCCCCAGTGCGGGTCTCCCCAGGTGTGCCAGGTGCTCTCCACGCACACCAGGAATGACAGCGTGGGTTGGAACCAGAAATTTCAAGGAGAAGGGGAATGTTTGGCACTGCTGGCAGGGCAGGGAGTGATGAACCAGCGGACGGGAGAGCTGGGAGCTGGGCACGGTGTGTATGACACCTGGCAGTGTCTGCTCCGCAGGCCTCTCGCCAGAGCTGGATCTGGAGAATGGGGAAGTGACTAATCCTCCTGGATTTTCTAGTGCATCAGGAACTGAAATAACAGGAGAAGCTACAGAAAGGAATGTGGTTTTGCCACTTTTTGCAGAGGGAAAAAATACTCCAACTGGTGGAAAGATACAAGGTATAACCTTCTCTGAGAAGGTAAAGTTGCCTGGATTGTGAACAGGTCAAATGCATTCCCAGTATTTTTTCAAAACAAAACACATAATTGAAGTGTACACATTCCCAATGTCCTTTACCTGAGACATCCCCAATATACCTTGACCAAAGATGTTGGTGAGATGCCAGAGATGCTGGTGTTGCCATGGAGATTGAGGTGGAAAAGTGCTTGTCCAATACCCCTGTATTTTTGTTTGATTCCTGTACTTATCCAGAAAAGTGTGGGATGGTCATGCCCTGGGGAAACGGGAGGCTGTGGGGAAGAAATGGCAGAGCTCTCCCCTGAGCAGGCTGCCGTGCCAGCTCGCTGTGTCAGCCCAGGCTGTGCTCCCACCCTGTCTCCAGGTCTCAGCACAGGCTGTGTGACAGACTCCAGTCACGGCGTCACCCACAGTGACAATCAGTGACACCAATCCCTGAAGGCTGCTGCTTTCCCCCGCTGTTTTCCGGTTTGACCTGGACAGCTGTGAGCTCTCAGATCGTGTAATGTGGATTCTGAAAGTGGCGCTTCGCAAGCCACGGGAGCTGAGGAGCTGCTTGTACAAGGCATTAAAGAAAAATGTTATGTGTGCCTCAGGCTTAAGGAAGGGATGACTAAGAATCCCAGCAATGTGGAAAAAACTTTCCACCTTCCATGACATTATGGCTCAGAATCAAGGATTTAATTGTCCTGAAAGCCTCTTTCACCCTCCTGATTTTGGGACAGAGTTGGCAGGGATTGGCAAGTTCTGCTCCAACTATCGTTCTATCATGAATGAATCATCATCATGTTGGCATAAGGACTTCCACTCCAGTCCTTTCTTGTATTTTCTGGCTGCCTCTCCTCTGGAATTAAGCTGAATACATGGTTCCAGGTGTTGAGATGAAAGTCAGAGTTTCTCCTAAGAAGATTTCAGTTTGGACAGAAGGCTCCTTGCTTCCCTTGGTGACATCCAGCCTGTGCAGATTACTGACAGAGCACACGGAGGTTGAGCCTAACACAGTGCACACAAGATGTTTATAAAATAGATGTATTTTTATACCAGGTTTTCCTTAACACTTCCCGGAAAAGAATCCAAAATTACCTGGGAGCAAGCTGGGAGAAGCCTGTGCCTGTAGCACACCAGTAAAAATCATAACATCTAGCACAATTTATTCCTTCTTAGTCCCTGAATATGTCTTTCTGAATAGATATAAAATAGTTTTTTAAGAGGCTCTTTACCAGACCAATACTGCACAGCATATGTACAACTAAAGCTGGGAAGACCAAGAGCTCCACACATTTCACACTCCTTTGCAGTTGCAAAACGCCTTGCTTTTCCATGGAAATCTCAGGGTGGAAAAGCAAACGCACAAAAGCCTCTCTGAGGAACATGAAGCAGTAGAGGGGTCCGAGGTGAATGCTCCAGGGAGCACGGCAGGGAGCATCCGCCTTGCACAAAGAGAGGTCAGGCAGAGATGAATGAAAACAATCATCCACCACAGCATGGGAGGGGAGGAGGGGGGCGGTGGGGTTGGCACAGCCCTGCTCTGGGGGAATGGTGGGAGAGGACTGGCCTGGTTTCCCATTCAGGGATCCTCATGTGCAACGGGTTGGACCTGAACGCAGGCTCAGGCTCCTAAGTTCAGCTCACAACCACCAGGCACCAGTCTCCAAATCATGATACCAGCCCCCAAATCCCAGACAGCAGCCCCCAAATCCTGGCTCCAGCCCCCAAACCGCAAGCACCGATTTCCACACCCCAGGCACCAGCCCCCAAATCCTGCAAGCCCCAGGCGCGGTTCCGGGTCGCCGATCCTGCCCCAGACCCAGACCCAGGCCCCGTCTCCCGGATCCCGACCCGTGGCCGCGGGCCGGGAAAGGCGCGCTCCCTGCCCGGCGCGCTCCCTGCCCGGCGCGCTCCCGCGAGCACGCGGCGCGTTCCAAACTCCCGCCACCCGCCGCGCCCCGCCCCATCACCCCACCGCAGCCAATGGCAGCGGAGGAGGGCGCCCCTTAACCAATGGGAACGCGGAGGGCGTGGCCGCGGAGTATAAGAGGCCGAGCGCGGGGCTGTGCGGCCTGTGCCGGGGTGGGCAGGCCCTGCGGCCAATTAACCCTAATGGCGGCCGCGCCCCTCACGCTCGCCCGCTGTTTTACTCGCTGACTTTCAGCGGGCAAAGGGAGCGGCCCAGGGAAAGGGGGTGGGGGAAAAGAGTTCCGGCCTCAAAAAAAGCCAGCGAGGGGGATCCACACCCCGGCCCACCCTGGGGTCCCTGTCCCTTCTCCGCAACCGGGGATGCTCCCGCCCTCGCCCCTCGTGGAGGCCGCGGTCGGCGGGCTCAGCGCCGCTGCCGCCGCGAAGAGTTCGTCTCTGTCAGCCTCGGCGGCGGCCGGGAGCAGGGGGCCGGCGCGCCCACCCTGGGCAGCCGGGGGACCCCAGCAGAACAAAACGGGCGCGGCGCCGCTGGGCGCTGAGCAGCCGCCGCCCCCTGAGACGTGGGGTGCGCGGCCGGCGCCGCCCCGACACCCCCAAAGCCCCATCCCCCCGGGAGGGTCCGGCCCCCCGCGGTCGGGGTGTCCAGGCGCCCCCCGGCTCTGCTGGGCCGGCCGGGGACCCCGAACGGAGCCCCCGGAGCGTCGGTCCCCGCCGAGATTTGTCGTGTGCTCCCCCGGGAGTGCGGGCGCTGGGAGGGATGCGCCCGCCGCCGCCGAGATCTTATCTCGGAGAGCCCTGCGGCGGTGGAAGCTCAGAAATGCTGAATTTCGTTCATCGAGCTCAAGAAATGTTGAGTTTTACTCATCCATTTTGGCGGCCAGGAGCTGATTTTGTGGAAACGTGAGAGAGACAGCGCGGGGAGCTGGGGACAAATATTTCGCTGCAGTGTGGAGCAGGGATTGTGAGGGGAAGGTGTTGTGGCTTGTCATCCCTTAGCAATTCCTCTCCCTGTGCTCAGGCTCTGGCACAGCCTTGAAGAAAAACTCTCTTGTGTGTGCCAAAGGCACAAACCTGCCTGCTTTGTGCCAGGGGCGCAGCCCCAAATCTGCCTTTTTTTTTTTGTGCCGGGGGCACAACACCAAACCTGCCTGCGGAGTGCTGAGCCCTAGCACTGCCTGCCTGAGGGAGGAATGCCCAGGGCCCATCCTGTGCCATCACCATCACAGGAATTGGCTTCTCAGTTACCTCTGCTGTTAGTTTTGACCGTAGCTAAACCTTTTTGGTATTTCTGTACCTGGCATCAGCCACTTAGAGAAGGTTCACCAGACCTGCGGACACACGTGTGGGGTGCAGACACAGCCCTACAAACTGGGCTTGGGCATCATCAGTGCTCATTTACCAACGCTCCGTTAATCTCCTGAGCGTTTGACCAGTGCCATCTTGTGGCCTTCTGGTTTGTTTTTTTCTTTGCACAGAGGATGGACGTGAACTTGGGTACTTAATTTTTTGATTGTTTGAAAGAAAGCTTCCGCGGCCAGAATAAACAGAAACAGGAGAGGCCGACCCCCCACACACTTGACGATATGTAGGGCCTTTCTGGTACTGGAATCTGAATTTGCGTAATAAATCTGATCCAGCTAAAACTAGCGCTGGCTCTGCTGATGGTAGTGTTCTTTCTTAGTTCAAACAATTGTGTTTTCACTGTTTTATCTTGTTTCCAAGCAACAGCTTTCACTTAGCATCAAATACTTCATTTCAGACTCTCAACTAAACACGCAGAGCCAAGATATTTCGTGTGCTTAGGACATTGTTTTTCAAATTAAACTCTACTTGGCTTACAATTCTCTCTCTGAAAAAAAAGTCTTGTCTTCTAAATATACCTGGCTTGGTGGCATTTTAAATTATTTTTTTTAGCTATCCCTTCTGAAAGGGGTGATAAGCTGGAACTGCCAAGTTTCTGTAGCCATAAAAAAGTATGCGCTCTGCAGATCCCCATGTCAGAGAGAAAATGCCAAGGAACTCCTCAGAACGTGGTCTACTTTTGTTTCTATTTATTTATGGAAGCAAGGAAAACTGCAACGTGACATTGTTGCAGAGAGGACAACAAATGGAGCAGTAGTTACAGCTTGCTACTGCTTCTGAACAGCCTGCACAGCTGCCCTGCCCGCCCCAGTGAAACAGGCCAAAAAATGTGCTAATGTGGCTTTTTAGGAATGCAAACAGAAGCTCTCAGCTCTTTCACTCCTTGAGAAGTGTTTAAAACCATTTGCAAGTGTGGCAAAGGATTTGTATTCAATGTCTCTCCTCAGAGTAGATAGGGGAAAAAAAAAAAGTCGCCTGGCAGCCAGCAGTAATTACCTGTCCCAGCAGCAGCTCCATCTTGTATCATCCGGCATTAAGTCAATTTTCTTCCCCCAGGATGTAAGTCCTCATCCTAATATCTCCAGATTTGCTTAGTTTCAACATATTTTTAAAATCCTGTTTATGTCTGGGAGACGAGGCGCTCTTATGCTCAGTAGAGTTATGAAAGGACATTTTTTGGGCATTATTGGGTTTCACACCCTGGGCTGCCATTCTGTTGGTTTGGGGTTTAGATTTGCACATCCTGGGTGACTTGTGAAGGGCCAGATACTCAGGAATTAGCACCGAGTGGTCAGGAGGTTCTGTAGCAGATGTTTAGGCTGAGCTTTGAAGGACAGTGGCTCAGGTCTGTTTAAGGTGGGCATTGCTGCCGTTCGGGGTCAGTCACACGACATTTGCTGTATCAGGCTGGGGACAGGGACCGTGCTCTGGCCGAAGGTGACCCAGCCCTGTGTGTCCTCCCAGCAGGATGAAGTGGCCTCGCTGCACTCCTGTGTGCCTGGGGTTCACTTCCTTGTGCATGGTCATCTTCTGGTGTGCTGTTTCTGAACACCCCAGAGCTTTCTGTCCCTGTGGGAAAACGGATTCTCCTCTGTGGAGAACCTAGGAAAAAATAAAATCAGCAGACCATGGATGAAATCCTTTAGGGGATCCCATAGAACTGGTGGGATAGCGGGACGGGTTACAGTGCTTGTGCAAACAGCTCTGAGGGTGTTTTGGGAGCTGGCAGACCTGGAGCCCCGGGGGGACGAGCACACCTCCCCCATTACCACATTTCCAAGCGCTCATTTCTCAGGATGAGGTCTCAGCCGGGTTGATTCCAGCTGTGGTGCTGTGTGGCAGCCACGGTCCTGAGCTGTGCTCTACCTTGACCTCTGCTTTCAGTCACCTCTCAATGTCGTTGCCTTTTTTCACTCCCCGTACAAGAAAGCAACAGGATTTTATCTTACACTGCTTTCCGTAATCTGTTCCCAGCGTAGGTTTTAGCTTTCTTGCATTAGTTTAAAAACAATCATGGTTGTTTGGGTATGATGCGATGTGTCAGTGCACAACAAACAAAGGAAGATTTAAATCAGTGCAAGAGATTTGTGAAGATGGGCAAGTATAGATTCACAAGTTGGTGTGACTTTGTGTGCAAATTTAACGTATGCTTTGATATGTATTTGAAATGACCAACAGAAAAGCTGGATTTTTTTCACTTACTGAGAATTCTGCTAAACACTTCCCAAAGTTGCTGGCAGAGGCGACAACACACACAGAGTTTGTAAGAACAGCATGAGCAGAGTTAATGTTGTACTGAGATATTGAGTCTAACAGAACAGTTCAAGTTGACCTTGCTTATGAGGCAACAAAAAGTGTCTTAAGGAAAAATAATAATAATTATCAAAGAGTAAAGAATGGTTTAATTCAAAGACTGTTTAACCTCCGACAGGTCTGGCAAACATTAATAGAACCCTACCCTAATTTTGTTTTTAGATTGCCTCAACAAGGGGTACCTTCAAAACGTGGTTGCCTATGGTATCTAAGGATATTTATCAGGAAAAGGAATGGAAGAAGTGTATGTCTCAATTATTTATACATGAGTATGCGATGAAAAGTAAAGGGAAGACATGCAATCAAATCTTTGTAAATGCTAAAAACCATGGACTAAAGATTGTGTAAGAATATAATATCTTTCTGTACCTTTCTTTGCCCAGTTCTCTGCATTCAGGTCAACACGCCCAAGCTGGGAGGTTGCTTTATCAAAAAAAGTTTGGAAAAACCAACCCAGGAAGTGCTAAACCTCTGGCACGAGAGCCTGGGAGAGCCACTCTGCTCCTGGTCCTGTGCTGGGTGGCTCTGCCCTGCCCGTGGGTCGGGTCAGGTCCGTTTTCCAGCCAGAGCTCTGGGTTGTGTGGCTGTGCTCAGGCACCTGGGGCGCGGCTTTTACCTCCTGCATTTACAGTTTTCAGGCTGCAGAGGCGTGCTCGTAACTTGGGCCTAATGGTATTTTAAAATTAGGCTTTATTAGTTAATTTTTAAAAAATTTGTGTGTACTCAACTCTAGCTGCAGTGCTGGGTGAAGCCTTCCAAACCCTCAGATCCGTACTAAATGAAGTTGTCAAAGTTTGGGTTCGTGTTTACATCCCAGCTGGATGGGACCTAAAAATGACAGTGGCTTAGGAGTAGAAAGGACTTTTTTCTACCTCTCTTCGGTCACTGGAGTTTTGTATTTCAAAGATTTCAGTAGGAAGAGCTGATCCTCTGTGGCTGCTGTAGCCTTTGTTCCGCGAGTCCTATCTGTGCTGTTATCCCTTGCTGATCCTATTTTTCCAACGGTAGATGGCAACAGCCATTCGTTTGTAAAACACTTTGTAGTAGAACTTGTGCATTACAGTTTAATGTGCAAAAAGGGGAATTTAAGTGAAACTATGTGCAAATAGTTGGTTGTGTTGGGCGTTTTTTGTGGTTTTTCCTTTATTTTTTTCCTAAATACAGACAAACTGCTATTAAATGAAAACGTTTGCAATTTAAATAAATTCTTGTTATGGAACCCAATTCAAAGGAAAAAAATTTAAAATGTTATTTAAGCCTCACGGGAAGGCACTAAAATGAATTGTCATCCCTATGTAAAAAGTATTTAAAAATGCATTTTTTCAGTGTATATTCTAGATAAAGTGAAGTGATTAAGAACTGTTGGGTAACACTGGATTTTTATTCCCTTTCAAGTTTGCTCAAAACACGACTAATTTGCAGTTTATATTTGGTTGAGAAAATAATTAAAACATATCTTTGCACAAATTAAAGAATTTTATTTCCGGTCTATCCTGTTCAGGATTCACCTTGGCAAAGTATTTTGACTGTTTGACCCCACTGAAAACAATGTCAGACGTCAGCATTTGCAGATATCAAAATTCACTTTTGCCTCTAAAAATGCATTGTGTGATTTGAAACTAGATGTGCAAACGTCAGGCTTTCCAGTGCACAGCAATGTGTTGTAGGATAAATTGCTTTCCATATTTCTCATTTATTTAAATAAATTTATTGCTTGCTTTTGTGGAATATACACTTTGTTTCCCAAAAGCAAACGTGGGAGTTGTGTGAGTGAGGAAGGTAATCATCTATAACAAAGTTATAACCAAGTCACAGGACTTTTGGGAATTTTACAGCTGCAAACCGAAGTTCTCGTGCATTATCACAGCGTTCTGGTTTGCCACGATAACGAGTTTAAAGGCTGGAATTTCTCTGTTTTTATTGAAAAGATAATCAGACTTTTGTACATTAATGATGGGATATTGGCAGCTCTGATAATTTCATAGGAAACATTTTAGTGTGGCAATTAGTATTTTAATAAGGTTTTTTCTTATTACTGTATTTGGTATTATCTGAATTGTACACTTGGGCGCTTCACTGCGCTCCGTGGGGGACAAAACAAGGCAGAAAGGATGAAAACTGACTGAAATGAAGTGCTGAGGGGGGTTTGGTCCCAGGACAGCTACTGGCTCCAGATGTGCCCTTCCGAGCTGCCTGGATCCGTCCTGTGCAGCACGGTGGGAAGGACCCCGGTGGGAAGGATCCCGGTGGGAAGGACCCCGGTGGAAAGGACCCCGGTGGGAAGGACCCCGGTGGGAAGGATCCCGGTGGGAAGGACCCCGGTGGAAAGGATCCCGGTGGGAAGGACCCCGGTGGGAAGGTCCCCGGTGGAAAGGATCCCGGTGGAAAGGCCCCCGGTGGAAAGGATCCCGGTGGGAAGGACCCCGGTGGGAAGGATCCCGGTGGGAAGGATCCCGGTGGGAAGGATCCCGGTGGGAAGGATCCCGGTGGGAAGGATCCCGCCGCCCTTGGAGGATGAGGATGGAAATGCTGAGCAGCGCTCCGTGCTCTCCCCCTGCCCGGGGCAAGAGAGCCATCGAGCCCTATTGTTTCCGGAGAGCCTGGCCATAAAACTGTCCTCTAGCTCGCAAACCTCCAGCATCAGCAACATTTACCAAATCACCGTGCTGAAGATTTTTCCTCGCCGGTTCTGAGCCTCCTAAAGAGCAGAATTCCATCACTTCTTTCATCACTCTAATATTCCTTTAAACAACTGTATCATGGGATCTATTGTACTTAGCTGTAGTATGTCTACCGTACAGCCCATGTTTTTCATCACAGGAAGCAGCTTGAACTGCTTATAACACATGGAGTAGATATTTGTCTTGTTTTGGAACAGCTTTATATCGTTCGGCTGGCTTTACAGCCTCTTCTGTGTCTAGAGATAAGTACGTTTAAGGATAATCCTGAAGTTTTTATCTTCTGCATCGCCAGCCCGCACTTTCGTTACCACTCATTTTGCGCTGCTCCAGGCAGCTTTGAACAGCCTTAGCTTGACAATTAAGAGAGTGAACTGGCAAAACTGCTAATTTCTCCCCCTTTCCTTTCACTCTTATCTCGTATTCTCTAAGGTACACGTCTTTATCTACGTGTTTCCAAGAAGGTGTTCAATTAATAACTCAGAGAAGTCAGAGCTGATAGGATCTTTTCATGTATTAATTTAACTCTTCCTTTCAAACGGAGAGCCAGAAAAATCACTGTTTTCATGTTTTCTCTATTTATTCTGGCTGGATTTTTTAATTGAAGTTGCATGCTGTAGTCCTTTGATTCCACTCCCAAGAAATTATCAGGGATTACAGTAGCGGCCTTACAGGTAATGGGGGTTCTCACTGATGCCTTGAATAGTGGTTTTCTTCTCTATTAAAGTTGATTTTAAATTGTTTTTGTTTACAGCAAAAAGATAAACCCACAGACGTAGCCAGGCAGGATATAGAAGTATTAGGTGATTTGTTACTCAGTTTGTTGTGTTTGGGTTTTTCTCTGATAATAAGAATGCAATATAGCTGATGAATAAAACCAAATTAATTTTCAGTGGACAGTCACAAGGCTTGCCCAAAGGCAGAGGTTTATTGGTGTGTGTATATGTGAATGATTTAGCATTTACAGAGAATGATGTTTAAACCCCCCTGTTCTTTCATTAGGCATGAAGGACAATATGTTTAGTTTCCACCTGGGTTGGTCTTGCAGCAGATTTAAACTTGCAATAAGAGCTGAGTTGATTTGATATTAGGAAAAGAAATCCTTTTGGCTCTTATCTACAGTTTAAATTGATGTTGTCCAGAGAAGAAACTCTTGTCCTGTGAGCTGTGAGACGCAGAAAAACCACAGTCCCTTTTGGCTAAAACTGGAGATGAGGATGCCCCACTCCACAGGGCAGCAGGTTGTTTAATGAACATGAAATGAATATATTTCCCTGAGAAAAGAGGCAACCAACTCACTAAAACACGGTGCTCTATACAGAAAAAAAATCTTTAGAAGTCCTCTCAGGGAGCCTTTTTTTTTCCTTTCTTTTTTTTTTTTTCTATTGGAATTGAAGATAATGATTCTTTATTGATATTTTTAATACCAAAATATTATTTATAAACTATTTTATAGCTTTCTATTCCTGTAAGTCCATGTTCTAATTGCTTTGTGAGAGAGCAGCCACTGTGAATTTGAAACTAAATTGATGGTGAATTCTGAAAAGTGACAGTGAACTCTCCTGATTTTCCTTGTGAAATCACAAGAACCTTTCAGTGAACAATTCCCCAGAAATAAATGTATAAAATCTGTAAGTGGTGTTAGGCAGTACAAAACTTGTTATGCAATACAGAAAAAAATTACCCATTAATAAGCTTTTTGATATAATTCATTTTTCCACCAAGTTGATTTTTCATTCTCCAATCACAAAGACATTCCATAAGGATTTTTTTCCTCAGAAATGCCATTTTTAATGTAGCAAACTTACACCACCAGGACAAAAAAGGTGGTTTACATCCAGTGAGGATCATAAATACAAATTGCTGACTCTGTGATTAATACAGTGGTTTAGTTGCCAATCTATTTCATGGGAATCATGTGAGTAGAAAGTTCAAGCTTGAAAGGCTCAGGGATACAGCAGTTCTGGAATATTTCCATCATTTTGCTTCCATTTCCAGGTTTATCTTGGTAGTACCACCACAGCAGGTGACACATGAGCCACTTTAAAATTCAGCTTAGTCTTGTAATAAAGCCTGTTCACATCATGTTTTAAGTGTGTTTCTCAACTGCAAGTTCTGGCCAACTGTTCCAGATAGTTCAGGATTTTTCAGCTTAAAGAAAAAAAAATAGGCAAGAAGGAACAATATTTAAAAAGGTGGAAGTCTACTTTATCAAAGCCAAGCCCTGCAAGATTTTATTTCCCTTTCTTAAAAAAAATATAGCGAGGGCTTCGAGTGTTTTCCATCTTAAAGTTTGTGCAAGGTAAATTGTGCATTTTAAATGAGCCTTTTTCTAACAATTAAGGGATATGTACATCGCTGGTTGGAGATTTGGCAACCAAATGTGACAGCCAAAGGAGATAATATTGAGAGCTCATTGGTATGAGGGCAGATCATGGGCTGTCCCCAGGTTGCTGCTTGACAAGGAGGGATTTGTACTGACAGTATTCCTTACAGGAATGCTTCAAGGACAAAATGAAAACATTTCCATAGGGTGCAGCCATCAATCAGCAGAGGGATGTTCTTGTACACCAAGTACAACCCAGCAGAGCTTTCCAGTGACCTTAAAGCACTGGCCAACATAGGAGCTGCTCCAGTAATTACAGATTACATTAAGTAGCCAGTAAAAGCCAACAGCCAACTACCAGGCAAACCTTTTATACATTATTAAAATCATATCCTTCCCAGAAGATTCAAGCTAATAAAATTGAACTTGATAATGCAATCAGTAAAAAGCAGGTTTAAAAAAATCTCTCCTTTGTTGATAATGTCCCAAGAAATCCTATGTTTTATATAGTGCCTAATATATGTAAGTGTGGAAATAATCCCTCAGGTATATTAACAGTTTCAGTTGCACATTCTCTGAGACTGCCTTGAATTTTTTATAATTACATTTTATTAAGAAATAATTGTTATATATCAAGTGTGGCTTGCACTTAGATTAAAGCTTAAAGGCTGCGGTTACATAATATTTCAGCAATTAAAATATAGAAAAATTTTAAAAGTATGGAATTGGAAGGATTTTTCTCATGTATCAAGAAGCTAGTTTGCCTTCCTGAGCAACTGCCTGGGACAGTTTGTTACAGGCCCTGAAAAATCAGAAATATTAGAGGTTTGACATCAAAAAAGGAAGGGGGAAGAAACACTTTGTAGTTAAGGAGACCAATATTTCCTGCTAACATTTTTAATAAATCACTTATGAGTGGATATATTCTATGGACTCCTTAAAGGAGTCCAGGTGTGCCTAACTCTCAGACCAAAAGTTTCTGAAAACTTGGCATTTTGAGGGATTGACTGCATAAGAAATTTTCTTCTTGTTGGCCAAGGCAGTATATTTTATTATATAATAGAACCAGGATCACCTGTGTTTGAGAACTGACACTACAGAGCAGCTGCTTTTGTGAGGTTATTGGTCAGACTTTGATTTCATATGACTCTTAAAATGTTAAAACAAGCTATATACTATTCCCTTATATCTTATACAAAATTTAAGAAAAAGGTTAATATTGAAGGATATTCTATGACTGGGTTAGTTTTCTGTTTCTGTGAGCCTAAAGAGTCTGAGACCCAGCTGTAAAACTGTCAGCAAATGAGCTGAGTGTGCATTGAACATCTAGAACACAGCTCGAAGTCGAATGTGGGCAGATTTTCTGTGTGATTAAAAATAAATATGGCCAGGATAAATCAGTTTCATGATATATTTTACACACAGAACACTGTAGCTGCAAAAATCTCTCCCTTCAGTCATTAGCTGGCGTAGTAGAACAAGATCCAGCCATGCCAAGTGAGGACCTATGGGTTTACTGCTTCTTCAGGTCTTCCAAAATGATTAGAAATGTTTCAATTTTTTGCATTAGACCACAGCTATTACCTAAAGCAAGCAGTACTGCCTGGTCTGTTCCTGGGGAAGGAAATACTGCTTCCAGGAGGAGTTAACTGTGAGTTCGTCGTTCTTCATTTAGGCAGTTTGTTACTCTGGGCCTGGCTATAGTCTTAGCTATGGCTTTTGAACAAAAATTGCCCCAGTAAAATCTATTTTTGCTTTTTAAAATCAGATTGTTTATTTCAAAATCAAAGTGTAGGTCCCTATTTTTTGTAAAAAAACCCCAAAGAACTCTCTTGCCCCTGGCCTGATTCTTTGTTGCTCTCAGAAAACTTGTCTGAAGAAGCAAATAGATCAAGAGTAGCAGCACAGCAGACCAAAGTCAGCCCATGTGCAGGTCCAGTGCAGCCCTTGGAGCAGTGCCTGCTGAACCTGGGGCTGAATTTCTTCTCTATCTTCACCGTGTGAGTAGAGATTCTGTTTCACTTTTTCAGAGGTGCCCAAGAAAACTTTGTAATTGATGTTTTCCACTCATTTTCTTTCTCTGCTGGTTCTGTATTTTGGTAGAATCGTGTTTCCCCAGCTTTCAGATGTGTGCTTGGAAGCTGGAAAAACTCACTCTCATGCATAATGAAAGAGGAAAAGTTACAGAGGAGAAATTTCTTGGCTGGAGTCTCCATTCCTGCTCTGTATCTTGCTCTACAAGCTCCCACAGCAAGTGAGTGGTAGAGCCAAGAATAGAACACCACTTCTCTGACACCCAGTCCAGTGCCTTAACCCCTGTCTCCCGTGAGAAATTTTGTTTCGCTTTTCTGTGCAGTGCAAAGATAAGATCATATTTTATTTTGGTGCCGAAATTGATCTCTAGGGTGAGTGAATAAAGTTGGGAAATAGCCAGAGAATAACACAATGTAAATAGTGAAACGTAAGGAGGTTATATATATAACACTACAGCTTCTCAGACTGCTGTGTGTCTAGATAGAATTAATTAAAAACTGTATGAAACATTTGAGTTCTTTCAGGGCTGTTTTGAGCATATGAGGACTTCTTCAGTGAGAAAACAGGATTTATTTTGCTCAGCTGGATTTTGTTTGAGAGCAGCCAGTGGAGAAGTTCTTAGCTGTGTAACATAAAGTGCTTTTCCTCCCTGGTAGCACTTTCTTTGTTGGGATAACAGCAGGTGTTGTGTTGCCTGTTTGGGGATAGCAAAGGAAATTTGGGACAAAGATGGAGTTAGCATGGGTTGATTAGTTTTGTCCTCCAGAAAGAGTTTGAGTTCTGACAGAGCAGGGAGGTGTCACCTTGCACTCAGTTTCAGGCAAAGTAAGAGCTGCTCTTTCCCAGCTTTTCCCAACATGTGAGCAAGAGGCAAGTGCTAAGTGCCAGAGGTGAAACCTGGATCCCACCTCCCTTTTAAAAGCATATGGGTTTGAAGAGCAAATATTTTGCAAAGATTTATTTCCAAAGTCTCCTCATACATCATGAAGGGGTGTGTATGTGTATACGCAGGGAAGAGAGATTGCTGTAAAAGGATAGAAAAGAGGTTACTGTAGCTTTCTGCCTGTGTTCTTTTAGCCATGTTTGTTGTTTTTATACAGGCATTTGCAACACAAACTGCTGACATGCATTAGGAAATGGCCCTACATTATTCCAGGTACCTGGAATTGTGGGTGCACACGGAAACTGCTGAGGACAAGATGAAGCGTGACCTTACAGCACCACTGGGACAGGGGCTTCCTTCTCCACTGATGGCAAAATAACACATTTCCTTGCTCAATGGCCAGAAATGATTGGGAATTTTTTTGGCAGTGCTTTACACTTGGGAACTCTTTATTTCTCACCACTGAAACATTTTGTGGGAACACACCAGTTTCAGTGAAACTTCTGTAATAAAATGTTTCTTTTCAGGCTAGGATTTAGAGGGGGGTGGGCTCTAACCCTGATCTGCTTCTCTGAGAAGAAGGATTTAACCCCCAAAGTCTTCACATTCCAAGAGAGTCCTAATTCTCGGTTATGATGATGTTAGAGTGTTTTTTTCTTTTCCTGAGCTTCTGTAAAAATAAACAAAACCCCCAAACAATAAGCAAATCCCCCTTCTAAGGTCATCTTGTTGTGATTGAGAGTGCTTCTGAAATTCTGAAAGGATTTCTGGGATGGGAAAAATTATTTTCCTTCTCTTTCAACTTTGCACCTCACCACTCTGTCATGAGCTTTGCATGTGAGATTTTGCTCTTGATGAATGAGCTCTCAGCCATAAAGGCTGCTGTGAACTAGGCTTAAGGACTTCCCTGAAAAATGAAAACCAAAAGGCTAAACCACAGTTACCTTAGGAACTGTGAAGAAGGAGAAAAATTAAATCTTTGCTCTCCTGCCTCTTCTGTAGGGTTTTGTCACTCATTCTTCACAGATTCTCCTGTGCAGAACTGGCTGCTCCTGCTCAAACATGAGACATGGATGGAGCATTGCTGTGTGATCAGGGGGGGTCTGCTGGGATCTCAGGGGACTGGCAGGGGATGGGATGGCTCTCCTGGAGCTGATCCCCTCAGCAACACCAGCCCTGATGCTTCATCTGAAGGAAATCACAGATTGGCTCTTCACCTTCATGAGCTTTTTCCTTTCCTGCAGATAGGAATGCCAGCTGCAGTGTGAAATAAATGTGAATTCCATCATTGTTCTTTCTGGAATCTGATACCTATTGTTATTTACTGCTTGCTGTGGTTGTGGCTATAATTTTTTTTGTCATTATCTGTGTGACAACTGAAAGAAAAGAGCTGAATTTTGACCTCAGATAAGTGTGGATGACCAGTGCTTATACTCTGCCTTCTTCCAGGCAGCAGATACCAAGAGGCTTCAGAGCTGTCAGAGTGGTCAGATCTTCACACAGAGTTGTATCAAAGTGAAAAGTTTAAATCTTACAAACCACTTCACATGTACTTATCCTCCTCTGGGGAAAAAATGACCTAAGAGCTGTTTAATGTGCTCTTGTTATGGTGATAAGTGCAGAATGAAAGAAACAAATGCTAGTATTTTAGAAAAACTTGCAAAGACATTTTTTAAAAATAATTACTCTGTAGTCGAAGTATCGTGACACTGCATTAGATGGGTTTTTAATATACATTGGGTTTAAGTGCCATGGATTTCTTTGGGGATTCCATATCTAGCAGGAAGTTCTGAGCAGTGCTATCTGTACTTATGTCCCCAGCAGAGGTAGCAGCACATAACACAGGGGAGTAATTCTGATCTGATGAGGAGGAACTGAGCACCCTGGGCTGCTGCCAGCTGCAGGCACTGTCTGTGTGTGCCCTGTATTGATAGAAGGTGTGGGTCCATGTGTGCTCTCATAAAAGCCTCCACAAATTGAAGCAGCAGTGCTCTGAGGATGATTTCCTTCTTCATGTCTCTCAGAAACTGCTTCCAAATCAACTCTGAATGTAGCTGAATAAAGTCTGGCAGTGAATTCATGCTTTAATAGCAAGGATTCCTATGCACAAAGTGATTTGGAAACACTTTTCAAAGAGGACAAACATGGTTTGTCTCAGCCAGTGTGGAAGTGCTACAAAATCTCTAGTGAAGGATCACAACAGAATGGAATATTTGCGGGGTGCTGGAGGGCAAAGGAAGTATAAAAAATTTACAATTTTTCTAAGTGATTCTTGTGAGTACCTCAAATTTGCTTCTGACAAACTGTTTTATTCACTACTAATTGTAATAAATTGAAAGCATTGTTCATTTCTAGGTAGTTTCTTCTCAGTCTTTGCACTTTGAGGCTGATTGTTTTAATTCCACAGGGTCTGGAGGATGGGGTTCTTTGTTTTGGTACAATAACCACACTATAACCAGCCATCATTTTCTGTTCCTTGCTCTCTTAACATTCATTCTTTATGTAACACTATTTTAGCTCCAGCAGGCATCAAATAAGACGTTTAATTAAAAATGTTATTGGAGGTCCAATTTAAGATCAAAGATCACATGCTATCAGAGATCCAGCACTTTGATACCACAATAATAGGTACCTTAGAAGTCGTCAGATGGGTTAGATTAGATAGTAATTTATTTTAGCTTGTTTCCTTTTCCTTAGTACTCATTCCAGATACCATAACCTGCTAGAAGTTTTAAGAAGGAGCAGTAATTTTTAAAGTGAAAAGTAAAAGGCTCCCAGTTTAAACAAAACTGATAAAAAAATTATGGAAGTAGGAAATTGAGACCTTTAGAATATATAGGACCAAAAGCATAATAAACATCGACTGGGAGCATAATCCTGAATGCTAACAGAAGTCCGTTTGTTGTAAGAAACATTTTGTCTAATTTAATCTTCAAATGTATTACTGCCAGAAAGAATAGAAATTTCAGGCTTTAATGTGTTGGTTACTCTTGAACTTCAGCTTTAACTACTGGTGCTGGTAGTGTCTCCCACTGAAAAGACCATTTTAATTGTCCTTGTCATGCATCGCAGTGAAGTCCATGCATGTGTATTAATTACAGATCAGTCTTTAAACTGCTAAAAAAGTTGTGTACCCAGATGGGAACAAGAGATAAAATTAGGCTCTGTTGCCATCAGAGCACAACAGCAGTGCGTGAATTTGAGCTCCTTGCAGAGCTCCTGACACAAAACTCAAAAGAAAGCAGAGGCCAGGTTAGTTCATTCCTTGGCTGTGAGTGCTCAGGTCTCACAGGACATGAATCACCTCTGCAGAGAGGCAAGAACCTTCCACTCCTAACACAGCCCACGGCAGTTAATGGAGCTGGCAACGTGCTTTTGCCTTTTGTTCTACTTCTGGATTACTTTGATTTGAGATTAAGTAATCTGAATGTCTGTTTGGTGGAGAACAGCACTTTTTTTTAATCCTTTCACATTTATAAATTATTCTAACAGCTCTTCCGGCTAATAAATCATAACTAGGTTGGTTCTAATGCGTTTGAACTATCAGCCAGTGTGTGCAGAATGTTATCAGTTTTCACGTGTTGCAGATAGCGGAGGTGGAAAAGTGGTTTTCAAATGGTGTTGAGCTGCTGCAAAGATTTTCCATTTGCTTCTGAGCCATTGCCTTTGTGCCGTCTCGGGGACTGGGTTGAAAGGGAGGGGCTACAATCTGCCAGGAGGGACTATCCACAAAGCTTCCTTTGGCACCAATGGAATCCAAAAATCCCTTAACTGGGCGAAGCGCTGTCCTTCCCCCAGGCAGCGCAGCAGAACTCCGGCTCCTGCTTCCCAACCCCCAAAAGGCTTTAGACGACTTTCCATTTTTTCTCTTACCCCGAAGTGGCTTTGGAAACACGGCAGGAATGCAAATAAACGTGTAAACGAGTCAGTCTAATCGGGCATACAGTTCTCAGAACTTCATTACTCTTCGTTATCTGAAAAACTGCAAATAAGAAGAGAAACGCCAGCAGGGCAGAGATGCATTGTCACATTGCAGACTTCGTGTTAGAGGGATAGTTGTGAATGCTAACAGAAAGCCTAACAGCCAGAATTCGGTACTCGGGTTCAGCCTTGTGAATGGACACTATTTTTAGAAATGAATTCAATTGAAAAATCCTTATTCTCCGTGTAAATGGACAACTTGTTTAAATTCAGAGGCAAAAAAACCTGAGGTTAAGTGTAAGACCCACAATTCGATTTGCATGTTGAGTAATTCAGACTGTAATAGAAGCTTTGTCATGTTAAGGTTAGGTCTTTCCTGTGGCTGTTCAAGTGGGCTCTAAAGACTTTTTAACATGTGGCAGGATATTAAGGGGGGAAGGTTTGACCTACATCCATTTTTTTCAGACCCACTTCTGCAGGTTTCATCACACTCCCCGTGCCTCGCACGTGGGACATTGCTGAGGGCAGGATAGGTGCCCAATTGCCTACATACAATTTCATCAGGAAAGGTGTATGATTTATTGCCCTGTAAAGGGTTTTGACACGAAGCCTGTGAAAAGCACTATATAAATGCCAATACAATATAAAACGTCACACAAATACTTTGCTCATTAATTCTGACCCTGTGCTTTTGTACTGGAGAGAAATGAGAGTGAAATATGAATGTGTTCCTTATGCTTTAAGGGGAAAAATGGGGCTGTGGATTTTATAAAGGCTGATGTGTTAACCTGCCTTTGTGGTTCCTTTAAAGACAAGCAGCAAGAAGCCCACTCCTGCCTGGAAATTACACCGTGAGTGAAAGCAGATAAAGCCCTAAAAAAGGGGAGCCCCACGTTTGTGATGACAGTCCTTGGTCATGACACGGCTTTCACCACACAAAGAGAGGATTTCATTTTTTCATTTCAAAATTCCATTTATTTCAGCACTACCAGCTCTGGAAGCCTGTCTGCCATCATCCCATTACAATTTTACTCCTTACATTTTGTCATATTATCTTTAAACAGCTTAATATCCAAATCTTCCCCAGTCATCATGGCCTGTTTCAGAATATGGCTTCAGCCAAAGAAACTGTGCTTGCCCAGAGTGTTTCAGTGACTTGCTAGAGCTGAGCAGCCCCTGTTGTTCATTTTCTCTGCTTTGGCCAAAGGGGACAACAGCTCCTCAAAGCCCAGATCTCACCAGTCCCCTGCTCCTTCCTTCTGGAAAATCACTGGGGAGGCCAGGGAGGAAGGGGAAGGTTATGGGACATACTGGAAAATCCCCTTTCACCCTCTGCAGGGATTTTCCAGCCTTGCCCAGTTCACTTTGCAGAATGGGAGCCAGCCTGGCCCAGTCACAAAACTCATCAATCACAAAACTCTTGTGTCTGGTCAGCTGAGGTTTTCTCTCACATGCTGACCCACCTTCACAGGGGGACTTCAGTCTTCTAAAATATTCATGCATTAGCTTTAACTATCACTGGATTCTGAGTAAAATTTGTTCCATTCCTTTATTTTGATTTTAGGATGCTTTTCAAATTCCTTCCCCCTTCTGTGCTGTGATTTTGATTGTTTCTATTTTTGCTTTAAATAGGATGTTCACTTTCTGCTGATCTTTGCTGACATTTTTCCCTTTTGATTTGTAGTACTATTAATTCCCCTCTGTTCAATGTTTTGTCTACATTCAGAACATGTTTGTTTTTCTCTAGTGGCCTGTAATTACTTTCCCCTGCCTACTCTTTAATTTTTCCAATTACGTTCTCCACTGATGCTCCTTTAAGAAATACTGGGGGTAACCTCCTGAGGATATGAGGATATGACATTTTTGGCCAGAAAGTGTTTTTAGTCTTGGAAAAGAGCTTGAGCTGGGGATATTGATTGCACCTCTCTTTGGTACAGGGGTAAATGACTTTTTTGGTTGCAGTTAGATAATATGTGAGTCCTGTTTCACGTCTAGGGATAGTCCTGAATTGCCATCTTCTAGTGGGACTGAGGACGGAGGCAAACAACCTTGCTGTGCACCTAAAAACAGAGACCTCTGGCTTTTGGGTTTGGGGAAGCCTCTGTCCATTTCAGGTGAGGGGTGGGGGAATGCAACCAAATACCAAAGTGACACAGGAAATCTGCCAGGAAGCGGAAAATCAGGTTCAGTTCTCCGGTGTCCCCATTTACCACTGTGGCCTCCACACCGCGCTTTCAGTCTTGCCTCTAGCCTATTCATTTTCCTCTGTTTTTCTTTCAGTCTCAATGTTGTGGAAATCCAGGTCCTTCCTATGGGCAGAAACAAGATCTACTTCATAGCTGGCAACCTGCAGCATTTTCACAGGGAAGCATTTCTCGGGGAGCGTTGTGCGGGGCTCGCTGCCTCCGTGCGTGTCTCCCCACCCACGANCCCCCGCGGCGGCGGCGACTGCTCCGCGCTCAGCCGCCGGCCCCGCGGGCGCGCAGCCGCTCCCCGCGGATCTCTCCGCAAGCGCGGCTTGAGCAGCGCTCCCGAGGGGCGGCGGGGGCTCCGCGGGCGCT
>VXAX01005547.1:642201-654257 GCA_013399835.1 Leptocoma aspasia
CTTCTCCTTTTTCTCTCTCCCCACTTTTTATCCTTCTCTCTAACTCAGTGCCATCAGCCACCCCTGAATCTGGGACCAGCTTTGCCGCCCGGGGCTGAGCCCTGCGGTGCCTCCCGGCTGCTCCCCGGCCACCCCGGGCCGGCCGCGGTGCTGGGCAGAGAAAGGACACAAAGGAAAAGGACGGTCCGAAAGGCGAGCTCGTTATTAATACAACCCTGCTTGTAAATGAAAAATGTAACCCTTGTTAATTAACGCTGTTTACATGGGGTACAAGAAACTTAAGAAATGTTTCTACAAAGGGGAAGGAACTGTTTACAAAACTCTTTCAAAAGTGTGACATATTGCTGCAGTTCCAGCACTAAAAAGCCAAACACACTTACACGGCTTTGAAGTTGGCTGGCTGAGGCAACATTATTTGACTGGGATTCAGATATTGCTTGTGGGTATAACTAATGGCTTTTACCTAGTTAGTGGGCTGGGAGGGGCGAGGGCCTGGGCGCCGTGGCCATTGGGTCCCTCTGGAGAGCTGGGGCTGGCTCCCCGCCAGCTCTGTACAATGTCAACATTGAATATTTGAATTCCCAGACTCTATTTAACAACTTTCTAAATAAATAAACTCATTGTGTGTCTGTGTTTAAAATTATTTCACCTCTTTCATGAAAGCTACAGCATCTTATTACACCAGCCTCTCAGGCTGCTTTTCCCCCTTTTCTTTCCAAACAAACACAAACGAAGCTGAGCACTTTTGGGGTTTTTTTTTGGTTTTTTTTTTTTTGTTTGTTTTTTGTTTTTTTGTTTTTTTTTCACTGTCTCCTATCTCTCCCTCTCTCCCCTACTCACTTTCTGTCTGTCTTCTCCCAAAGCACGACTGGCAGCTGCTCGGGCATCCCACCAGGTCCTCGGTGGGACAGCTCTGCACCCTGTTATCTAATCATAACTAAAACCAAAGCCAGGTTCACCAAGTGGGTTAAATATTAATCATTTCTAAAAGGAGGCCCAAGTGAGTGCCATTGCTGCAGCAGTGCCCTGTACATACTCAATCATTTTGGCTGCCCTACCCTCGGCAGGCTCCAGGGACAGCTTTCATTGTTGTTTGCCATAAATGGCTATTAGTGTTCATATTCACCTATTCACCTACTTATTTAAGTGCATGTAAGTGTGGATGTGGCTGTGCTTATGGAGATGTGTGCACACATGTGTGTTCAGAACATACTTTTCTGCTTATGCCACGTATATATATTTATTTATGTGCATAATAGCTATGTCTGTGTGTGCATATACAGAGAAAAAAGCAGGTAAATCCATTTGATATTTGTAATTGTAATTAATATATGTACAATGTGAGAGATTGTGGTATGCACAGGCTCCTGGGGTGCTTGTAGTCCTGACACCAATATCTGTACACCCAAAAAGGCTCTGAAACGTTCTGGATACATGTAGGGAACACGGAACTGAGATGCAGGAGCCTGGGGGGTGTTCCCTGGGATGCTTCCCAAATACACTAATTGTGTGCTTCCGTGGCAGGAATATCCATTATAAAATATTTATTGCCTTCCCATGGAAGTAAAGGTGGCTGGTCAGAGAGGGTATTTCTGCCAGTCCTGGGGAGCACGGCTCCCTGATAAAGCTGTCTGAGTTGCTGAAGAAGAGGTTGGGGTGAATTTTCTGCCAGGACAGGTATGTGGTGGAAGAAAGAAAGTGTTGGTGGTTGCTCCAGCCCCAGGTGGATGAGGAAAGGGCAGTGGGGAAGCAGATGGGGTTTTATAAATCTCAGCTAATGAAGCCTTGTCCACAGAAAACGCCTTGCTTTGCAGTAAACCACTTTTTAAACAAATGTACTTTAGCTTTGGAAGGGCTTGTTCAGACACTTAGGTTTCCAACCAAGAATTCATAATATTTGTTTATTTAAAATTTAACTAGGTTTGCTGTCATTTTTGGAGCAAGTCAGTGTTCTTTTGCTGTAATTTAATACAATCAGTTTTACATCATTTCAGTTTTGTTAGGCAAGAAGTACCTTATGAAGAGCAGAAAAAGGTTTAATTCCACATGGTTTTCAAACTAGCAGATGCAAGTGTCATGTTATTCAGTAGACAGAGCTAGAACTGGACAAATGCAGATTAGAAAAGAAGTTTATATTTCCAGTAGTGAAGGTATTTAACCAGTGAAACTATTTACTGAGAGCTGGGTGGGTTTCAACATCAGTGGAATTCCTTTGTCTTAATTAAGGTTGGCTGTTTTTCTAGAAAGATATGAGCTAATCCAAACAGGAATTAATTTAGGGAATTCCTGTAGTCTGTGTTATACAGGGGTAGCAGACCAGACCACTCTTCCTGGTTTTATAATCTGTGCACCCAGTTAAAGCAGTGCAGTTTCATATGGAGACATAAGCTCAAGGCTGGGATCACAGGAATGCACTTAAAAACAAAATGGTCATTAAAAAACCCAGGTTCAGCTCCGACAAGGCAGAACCAACATCTGGCTCAAAGTGTTTTCCATCCTCAGCACTGCTTACCTGGATCACCGGCACCCTCAAAAGTTCCTGTCCCCAGGTCTGAGGGCAAAGGCAGTGATGGGCTTTCTAAAGATGGGAAGGAGGAGCAGGGTGTAGGAGCTGAGGTTTGGATGCAGAGAGCAGGGTCTGGGTCAGTGTTTGACCGTGGCTCTGTGGTGGATTTCCCGGGGGTTCCTGCCATGTTCCTGTGCAGCAGGTTACTGCTGCTGCTCTTAACACCCAGACAAGGCCAGCAGAGATCATGATATAGACCAGTAAGCATCAGGAAGCACCTCCAGGACCCCTTTGCTGCAGGAGCTGCTGGCAGAGGAACAGCAAGGTGGGGAAGGGGATGGAGAAGCTAAGGAGAAGTGGGCGTTGTTGTCCTCAGGACTCTGTCTCTTTGCACTGCCATTTTAAATAAAAAAATCAAAATTCTCAGGGTATAAAGAAACCCTCTCTGATCACTCATTGACTTTTTGTTCCCCCTTTTTGTTTGCATTTCCAGGCTATGCCGAGGCATTGCCTTCTCCAGCGCTGCTGGAAGAAAGGGCAGCCACGGATACGTGTGGGAGGAGGGAAGCTAGCCTGCAATGAATATTGTATTTGGTGCTAAATATGTAACAAAGAGAAAGAAATGTGAGTTAATCCAGCAATAAGAGTTGGGAAGTGAAATACAATTTGTTTTATTTCAGGGTTTAATGCTGTGGTCTGTTTCAGTGAGGCATTATCTTTTAAAGTGGGATATACACAATGACATAACCCCCACTACCTTGAGGGAATGTCAGAGTTTGATCTCCGAATAAAGGAAATTCAGAGTTAAGGCTGAAATGTACCACATGGCCTTCAAGTCCCAGGAACAACAGGAGGCAAGGAAGTAGCTAAAGCTATGGGCTGCACTTTAAAATGAGTCCAGCAACTACCAAGCCGCCAGTGCTCGTTGCAGATCCACAGCACGGCTTGAGCTGGGATTTGTATTGGCTAGAGAGAGATCTGTGATGATCTCGAGTCTTTTTGGAAATCTTGGCTGATCTGTGATGAGCATGAAAGTTTTATGGTGGAAGGATTACAGTTCTGGGCTTAATTTATGCAACAGAAGCATTCTTGTCTCCTTTGACAGTGATAGCTTTTGTTTAGAAAATCTTATATTGGAGCAAAATTTTGGTTCAGAAAAGAGATATACCCAAGTTACAGCTTTATTTCTTTTCTGAAGGGTTGCTTTTGTGTCTGAATGGGTGCACTACATTTTAGCCCTGTTAAAACTCCAAACTAAATTTAAATTGCCTGTAAAATAATCCACAGAATGGAAACTGCCACACAGTCGTAGCCCTTGCTCCCTGACCCAAACCCATATTCCATTGCAAAGCAGTGTGCTGCTCTGTTCCGTGATTACAGTAAGTTAGAAACCAGAAGAGCAAGACTTCTATGAATAGGTTATTTTTGGCAATTGCATCACCAATTATGTATAAAATTTCAAAAAATATGTGTTCTGCCAGTTTGATCTCTGAGAGGGATACAGAAAATGAAAGCTTTGAGACTGCTGTAACATCATACTATTTTGTCTATTAGATATCATTAGATTACCAGAATACTGAGACCTTCATATCAACCAGCCTAACAAAAATTTCCCAGGTGGTTTAAATTAAAAAATTAGCCATAAATATATTTTGTATAATGTAATTTATTATGGATGTTTATTGTGTGCAGTGGGAAAATGTTTGGTTTTGGATGATCTTACCATGTGCCCTACTGAAACTGTTTATACTGAAGCAGCCTGGAAAAGCCCCAGTTTAATTCTGAGACTGGCTGGGCTACATGCTCTGAAAGCCACAGGAAGGCAGAGCCCTTCCTCTGGAAAGCCAAAGGGGCAACAGCATCTTGTGTGGGACATGTGCAACATAAAACTAGGCAGTGGGGAAAGAGCTGAGTGGCAGAGAAAGCTGAAGGAAGGCTCAGGGCAGTGTTGTTTTATAGGGAAAATGGGATAAAAATGGCACCAGCTTGCAGCAGGTCCTTTTATACTGGGATGGGAGGCTCACCAGTGTCTGAGGGATACTTTTCTCCCACATCCCATATTTTATCAGGCCTCCTTTTGTTTCAGCTGGGTGTGGTGAGCAGGGCTCTGTACTGATGCCCACCCATGACTCCAGATTTGCCATTCTGCAGCACAGAGAGGGGATTAAGCTGGCCTTAGGGACCCAGGGGCTCCTGTGATGGACCCATCCACCCTGTGCTGGGATGCTGCAGCAGGGAGCTGATGGCTTCAGGAAAAAGATCTCCCTCCTCCTCTCCTGCTCTTTTGCACGCTGGCAAGGGTGAAATCATTCCTCAGTTTTAAAAAAAACAAAGCCTCAAAAACTTCCTCCCCTGCCCCAAGCTCCTTCACACATGTATTAACACCAAACTGGCAGGGCCAATGGAAAAGGATTTTGCGTTTTGGCAGCAGAGCTGGCTCAGAGCTCACTGTGGGCCTTATCCCAAACCCACTGGAGCTGAAGGAGCTTGTCCCGACTTCAGCAGGCCTTGGACTGGGTCTGGCTGGGAGGAATCTGCTTCCCTCCATCCTTGGGGCCAGGGGGGTTATCAGCAGCCTTTGCTCTGTGGTGAGCCCCAACATGTGATGCTGTAACAGATACCTGGATTTACATCAGTCTAAGTGAATTAGGTTGGCCCTATAATCTGGCCTCATTTAAGAGTCATTTGAGCCATTAGGATGAAATATGAACGCTGCTGATGGGGGGACTGTGGTGACTCTGAATCCTTGTTTCCCACCGTGCTGCATCTCTCCCATGTGTTGAGGACCTCTGAGGGCTGTGGTGGTCACCTGGGGGGCGTGGGAGGGGTCCAGCACCCCTGTCTTGCATTGCAGGGCTCTCCATTCCAAGGACTGTGGTTCTCCAAATAGCCTGAATTTGTACCTTCTGAACAAATAGCTCTGCTGCTGAAAGTACCTGGTTCCTCCAGTAAGTGCTCCATTTATTGCCTCCCAATTTCATCTCAGACAAGCAGAAGGTATGTGAGAGACAAGCACCGACTGCTGGAAAAAAATCACCCCAAACATGTCTAAAGCACAGCTTGAGTCACTGGTGGTGCCTATATTTTTGATTTAAAAACCATTTAACATTTCCAACGTTTGACAGGAATGATTCACCTTCCCCTCTTGAAAACTCTTTGCAATTTGAACTTACCGTGGCACGTTTTATTTACTTGCACCTTGGTGAGGAATTAAGCAATGCTTTTGGTGAGTTTTAATCTTTCCCATTCACTTTGTGGCTCTGTATAAAGGAAAAAAAAAAGGAAATATGTTGTTTGAAATAATTTTGAAGTGATGTTTCTATTTTACTTTTTTTAGGCTCTTGATGTATTTTTGGCTACAGGGACTGGCATGGAGCATTGGTCTAAGAATATACAACACTGAAAAGCAAAGTGATATCAGCTGTATCTGAGCTAACTGCACTGCTTTATAGTTTTGCTGTTTCATTGTTACTGTGCAATGATAATGATGATTTACAGCAATAATGAAGACTTCTTAATTGTAAAATATAAACAGCATGAGATATTTGTCCTGATTCTTTCAGTTCATATAGAAAATAATACTTCTGTAGTCACTGGCTGCCTGTGAAAATGCTATTAAGCAGCTATGCTCTGCCTGACTAATTACTGTGCAGGAGTTTGTGCTTCCTAATAAAGCCAAGGTAACTGAGAAATGAAGAAATGATGCACTAGGTCACCCCAGATGATGCAGATCAGAGGATCTGAGTGAACAAACCTGTGCAGTGTCTTTAACATCAGTGACTGGCCTCAGAATGAGAGAAAAGGTGAAATTATCTGTAATGTACCAATGCCCTGAGTGAAAACTGAGCTGAGACTAAGCCAGAAGGGGTGGTGCAGAGTCAGACCCAAGAAAGGATGCAGCAAACCTTCCCAGCTGGGGCTTCTACCATGTACCAAGCTGAAGGATCAGTCATGGACCAAACACAGAAGATTTATTTCCAACCTGACATTATTATTTATTATGACTTGAATTAAAACAGCAACCACAGAATGCAGCCAGGACTGGATGCCTGTCGTGCTGAGCTCTGTGCAAACATGGGCAGCCTGCACAGAGCTTAGGCGCCGAGAAATGCAGATTAAACTTGGGGCCTGCTGCCCTACACATGCAATTACAGCATCACTGGAGGCAGTAATAAAATCCTGAGGAGAAATGGATGTTTTAAGGAAAATCCACAGAGTCAGGACTCCATGGCTTGCACACGGGTGGACGTGCTTCAGCTTTAACACATCAACCCTTTCCTCCTACCAGCAAATGGCCCTCCTGGCTCTGTTTTAGCTGACCCTATTAGTTTTGGCCGTGCCCATAATCTTGGGTGATCAAGCTGCATTAAGCTATGAGTATCCTTGCAGCATCACCTGCTTGCTTTCAAAGAAAATAGCTCTGAGATTCGTGGGGAAGGAAGAAGGCAACGCCGGCAGGTAATCCAGCCCTATAAAATCCCTGGATTGTGGTTCCAGCCCGCTTTCCACGCGGGCGCTGCGAGAGGGACCTGAGCAGTGTGGCTGGCAAGAGCCAGCAACCAGAAAGTCCCTCAAGCCTATAAGGTTTATTAAGATTCTTTTTAAGTCCCTGCCAATAAAAAGGGTCCACACAACCTCTGAGTGAGGCTCCATAAGCTCAGTTTTATGTTCGGATAATTTGGAGCCAAACCGTCACGGAGTTCACATAGCGAAATACCCCATGGAGCATCGCAAACTGCGAAGAAAATATATCGAGGAAAGAGAGGACTGATAATTTTATGGTTTTCCTTGAAGTTAAGCAGTAAAATGGGCTTTATTTAGCAATTTCCGGATTCTGATTGCAATTTTGTTACCAGCGTAACGGTTTTCGGTATAATGTTTTGTAAATATGGAGAAATGTTAGAAGCCAAGGTGCTTTGGTGCTTGGATCTGCTGTGGGAAGCAGTGCCACACACTCCAGGTTCCCAAAATGGATCAGACCTGGACTGACTTTTGGGTCAGACCACTGGGCAGGAGACGGCAACAGCACTCAGCTCTGCTGTGAAAGGCTGGAGGTTGAGCCCAGCGTGGCTGGGTAGCCCTTGGAAAGGGTAGTTCTTTAAAGAAACAGGAATAGTTTGACCCAGGTCCAGGGATGAGCAACATATTTTTGGAGGGTGAAGCATTTCTAATTTGAAATACATTTAAGAGCCCTGGTTTTTACAGGTGAGGTGATCATCACAATCTCCAGGCTCATTTTCTAAACCAGGCCATTAAAATCACTTGTCTCTCAGCCTTTTGGCTATGTGTAAACCTAGGTCCAGAATTTATAAGATAAACCTCCACTATGTTTGCTCCTCACACAATAACTATTTTACACTTGGCATGGCTCATCTTTTAAAAATCTATTTTACAATGTAATAATTCACACCCACTTCTCTTTGGGAAGTCATTTATAGAAGGGAAATTAAACATGGCTGGGCACTGGAGGGAGTACTGCTGATATATGCAACAGCTCAAAATGTTGAGGGAAGTGGTTCTGGATATGGGAGAAGATGCCATCCTGACCTTGGAGGTTTGTTTATTAGGCACTAAATCACAGACATTTCTTCCTCCAGTTCTAACTGGTCCAAGGACTCAGATATAACCTTAAAAGCCCTTTCTGGGGTTTTAAACAGAATTTAGACCTCATCATTGCTCAGTACTATTTATGTGGCTTGAATGAAACAAGGGAATGCAGAGACCACCGTGGGAAAGAAAAAAGGTGAAGAAACTAGAGAAAAAAAAGGAATATTCACTTCAATGACTGTATTTCCTTTTCATATGTTGCACTTCCTGGTGCCACAGAGTAGAGAGAATAATATTTGGTGTCTTTTTACCCACTTGGTTTATGTACCTTGTACATGTGACAGCCAGTAACCATCAAACCCATCCTGACAGTGCTCCTAGAAAGAAGCGCAGTGTCTCACTGTCAGCCCCAAAGGTAGCTCTGGAAATAAGGTGGAGGTGACCAGAGAGTAGGCAGGGATGGTGGGGGGAAGAGGACTGGGAAATGGGACATGTCTGATGGATTGCTGTCAGACCCCTGAGCAGAAGGAGGCAAACAAATCGGCCCTGCTGGCACCCTTCTGCACAGGAATAATTTGGGACATCTGTTTTAAGAGATGATTGGTGCTTTTCATATACTAAATTGTTCCTGAATATGCTGTTCTCCTGCTTTCCTTTCCTTCCCCAGTGCTATACCTGTTATATACAAATATGTAAAAATATGTTTATCCAGGATCTCAGCAAGCTAACGTGGCTAAACCACCTCTATTCATCTTGATCTCCTACTCAGTCTCCCGTTTCAGAGGCTTGGTGTAAATTAAGGTGCTGGGCTTACTCTTCAGGTCCATATATTCCCTCTGTGCTCCTGCTGCAGAAATAGCTGTGCTCCATGGGTTGGTGAGGATCCAGCTGAAGCCTGCGAGGGCTGGGGGGAGCAGTGTTGCTTTAGGCTCCCTGCCTGAGGAGTGACATATCAGAAGTAATAAGTCTGAGCCTGAGCTGATGTCTAACAGCATCGGAGAGCAGGCTGGAAGGCTGAACTCCTGCAAAAATGAAAGCAAGGAATTTAACAGCAGTAAAAAAGAGGTTAAGGAAAGAACAAAAAAGGAAAGGAAATAAAAGTGATATGAATGTCTAGAAAAACAGCTACGTCCAAATATTAACTTCTACTGCTGTATTTTGACACTGGGCTGAGTTAATAGAAGTACATGGCTAATACACATTAAGTTGGAAGAAGGTACTTAATTTCAGAAAGTATCTGGATCAATTTAACGTGAAAATGTATTAGCAAAAGATATTTTATGTATGTCCAAATCTGCCAATAGCTTGAAGACATATTCTGCAGGAGGCTAGCAAGAGAAAGTATGTTTTACTGGTGGGGTTTTCAGCCAAACTGTCATTCTTGAGGCTTCTTTTCCCTTTTTTTCTCCATGATACCTTTTCCTCGACCATCAGAGGAGCAGGAGCAGACAGATCTTTTCCCCAGCCTGTACCTTCTGTCAGCTGCAGGAGCCTCACAGACAGCACTGGCTCGAAGGGTTTTTTCCTCTTAGAATGTTAAAGGAGCAGCCCCAGAGCACAGGAGCTAAATTGGTGTAAAACTGGTGTGAGAGCAGAGCCCGCTTTGGCAGGGGATGGACTCAGTGCTGCCTGTTCCTCCTGGGATCCATCCAGAGGTGGAGAAAGCAGATACAGGGCAATCTTCTCTCTGTCAAGGTCTTTAGTGTCTAACACTTAGAAGTGGAAAATAGTTTCAGTTCTTTAAAACAAGGATTTTTATCTCCTTTTTGTATTTCAGTGTGTCCTTGGGGTTTGCATTCTTCCATAGGTATCATTTATTTCCCAGCAAAGAATCATGGTGAGACAGCCCAGGCTTTAATTTCTGGGAATATCTTTATAGGCTTGTTTTCGTGGCTATATAACAACATTATGTTATCTATCCATCTCTCATTCCACTTCCTGATATACAGAATTATCAGGACTACCCATCAGTCACTGTTGTGTTTTCTAGTCCTCAGTGCTATGTCAGTTTTTAGGATATTTTTCCAGTACTACAGCTACACTTATCTTGGTGATTATTAAAAAATTATATAATATCTTTAAAAATTCTGTTGAGATGTGCAACACCATCTGAGGAAAAGTAAATTTTAGACTGGAATTATATAATTTCTGGTTTCCGGAATGTTCGAGTGAAGAAAGGCAGTTAACTAAGGTACAATTATTTTCAAGGAAAAAAATAAAAAGCAAAAAGCAATATAGAAGAGCAGGACATGTGCTTTTGTAATTATGTACTAACGAGCTGGGACTGTGCCCCACCTGATGTTGTCCTCGACAGCCTTTCAGGTACCCAGGCTGTGCAGCTGATTTCTTTCCCTGATTGCAACAGGATTTCTCAGGTTTTCAGAAGCTCACACGGTGTGTTGGTGCATCTGACATGTCAGATGGCCTGAGAGGGGATGGGACCTAGGGGTGGTGGGAGATACAGGGGTGAAGGCCACTCAGTGCAAAGAGAAAAGAAAGGTTTAAGGGTGATTGTGCATCTCCTGAGCTTCACCTCCACATAGCTGTGCAGGGACCTGCTCAGCTGTGCCACGTCACAGCAAAATTGGTTCCTCTATTTATATTCCTCAACAGTTATTTGTAAGGTGCTTAAGGAACAGAAAGGTCAACGCTGTGCTGGGCAGAAGACAGGGCTCTCTCTTCCAAGTATTTTGCTGTTTGTCCTGTAGGACACTGTGGAATGTTTCTGCACCCTGCTCCAGGTGAAGCTGTGTGTGGAGCCATGATCTCAGGTACTGCTCATGCAGTGATGGGTTTGGGCTAGGGGGTGATTTTGGGCTTTGACAAAGTGTGCTGCTTCTTTTTGCTGCCTGCAGCCACAATTCGGTGTGTTTCCATCTCCTGGGTGTAAGTACATGCTGTAACAAGGGTCTCAAGGTGTCATCCCAGACCTGGTGTCAAAATGTTATTTCTCCTGTAATTTGGGCAGAGCCTACAAGAAATGGTTTGATGTTTCCTTGAGAAATATTTTTTTTTTAAATTTGCAAAGTTTTCACTTGTTTGGTATTGTTTCTACTGGTACTGGTTTTCTTTTCAGTGTTGGTTACAAAATCCCAAAGCAATGGGAGGAAGAGGTTTTTTTTCCTTCCCTGTGTGCTTTTTCAGATCAGGAGATTAGCTTGGGGGAATGACAAACCACTCTGTTCCCAGCACAGTCTCCCCATCCACAGCTAAAATGTTATGGGAATTGGTGTTGGATGCCACATCTAGTTTCGCTTTGTGTTGCAGCCTTTAATGCCAGCACTTCTGCTGTTTCTTCTTCCAGCCCTGTGATTCTGCCATGTTGTCCGTACTTTCCTTGATGTATAGAAACACTTATGAAAAAGGGAAAAACTAATTAATTTCTGGCTGTATGTTCAGGTGACCATCAGGCAGCAGCAGAATCCAGTGTGTTTCTTAGTTTCCTGCTGCCCTGGTCAGTTGTGTGTGAGAAGGGAGGTGGTTTTAAGGGTGCTCAGAGCTTGTCTTTCTCTTGAACACGCACAGTGTGCTGTGAGAGCTTTGCCTGTTGCATTTGCAGTGGTGGAGGTGACTGACTAGCACCACCTCACCGTGGTTTTGGTTAATAAGCAAGAAAAGGTGTGCTAATCCTATAAGGGTGTGTGATAAAACCTGCAGAGCTGTCCCACAGAGGCTTTGCTGACCACAGCAAGGGTGAGGGATGTGTTGGAGGCTGTTGCTGATAAGGAGCATCCTCTGGAGAGGGCAGGAATTGCTGAAAGGGCTCTCCAGATTCTTGTGCTGCCCTCAGTGCTGGGCTAGGGGGATTTCCCATGTTGGTGCTGGTGTTTCCCACATTTATAGGAACCACAGGCTTCCCAAAGCCAGGAGCCACCTCTGCTCTGAGCAGTACCAGAAGCAGGAACCTGCTGATCCATGCAGAGTGTGCTAAAGCTGCAGAGTTGGGGGGTGAAAACTTCTGTTCCTGATGCTTTGAAGGTTTGGTTTTTTTTTTTTTTTTTCC
>VXAX01005547.1:654363-712419 GCA_013399835.1 Leptocoma aspasia
AATTTTATGGGAGTTGGTGTTATATATATATATATATATATATACATGTTGTTTCTTTATTGATATTGGCAAGATACAAGAAGAAAAGAAATATTTTACAGTTAAAAACCCACTAGATGCCACATCTAGTTTCGCTTTGTGTTGCAGCCTTTAATGCCAGCACTTCTGCTGTTTCTTCTTCCAGCCCTGTGATTCTGCCATGTTGTCCGTACTTTCCTTGATGTATAGAAACACTTATGAAAAAGGGAAAAACTAATTAATTTCTGGCTGTATGTTCAGGTGACCATCAGGCAGCAGCAGAATCCAGTGTGTTTCTTAGTTTCCTGCTGCCCTGGTCAGTTGTGTGTGAGAAGGGAGGTGGTTTTAAGGGTGCTCAGAGCTTGTCTTTCTCTTGAACACGCACAGTGTGCTGTGAGAGCTTTGCCTGTTGCATTTGCAGTGGTGGAGGTGACTGACTAGCACCACCTCACCGTGGTTTTGGTTAATAAGCAAGAAAAGGTGTGCTAATCCTATAAGGGTGTGTGATAAAACCTGCAGAGCTGTCCCACAGAGGCTTTGCTGACCACAGCAAGGGTGAGGGATGTGTTGGAGGCTGTTGCTGATAAGGAGCATCCTCTGGAGAGGGCAGGAATTGCTGAAAGGGCTCTCCAGATTCTTGTGCTGCCCTCAGTGCTGGGCTAGGGGGATTTCCCATGTTGGTGCTGGTGTTTCCCACATTTATAGGAACCACAGGCTTCCCAAAGCCAGGAGCCACCTCTGCTCTGAGCAGTACCAGAAGCAGGAACCTGCTGATCCATGCAGAGTGTGCTAAAGCTGCAGAGTTGGGGGGTGAAAACTTCTGTTCCTGATGCTTTGAAGGTTTGGTTTTTTTTTTTTTTTTTCCATTTAGAAAGTGACTTGTGTGTCTGATGCCCCAGGTGAAAAATCTAGCCATGTTAGAGGCTGGTGTGTGCACGTGGGTGAAAATGTGTGTCTAGCACATCTTAGCGAGCTTATCCATGGCTGGGTTCAGCATGTGGGACCTGATTGCTGGACCTGTGAAATCTGTAAAAAACCTGTAAATTAATTTCTGACCAGACTGAGGCATCATTTGCTGTTTAAAAATTGTAAATCTGTGTTTATCCAACGTTAACAGATGTAACATAAATGAGTTCCTGTGCTGTCTGCTGGTCCACTAATGGCACTTGTTTGTAAGTGCTTTATGTTAACAGCTGTTTGATGGTGCCCATTAGTTTTTCCTAGGTTAATGTTATATAATAAAGTGAATGCTGGCCAAAAGCAATAGTAATACGATAAACAAAAAATCCAAGTGCTGGGTGAGAAATGTAATGGAGCGAGGGCTGAACTCTGGTGGGAGTTTGGTTTAATCTAAAGGTTAAAAAATGTTATAATTTGGGTTTAAGTAAATTGGCTCTTTAGTCCCAGAGGTCTTGCTCTTGTACTTCTTGTGCCTCCAAAGCTCCCACTAATGCCAATGGGAATCTTGGGCGCACAAGAAAAGCGGGTTCAGGTACTAAAGTTACAGATTGGCTTGGACCAAAACCCCTAATCCAAATACCTCCGGCTTTTGAAATCATTTGCCAATTGGATTTGAATCTGGACACAAACATTGTGGCTTGAGCTCATCTGAGCTCACTTACATCTGTGTAAATCTGTAGTATGGCCCTGATCCAGCAAAGCACGTAAATATGTGCTTAATTTGACTTCAAGGGGACTATTGTGCGCTTAAAGCTAAGCATGTGTTTAAGTGCTTTGCTGGACTCAAGTCCAAATACATGGGAGTCAATGAAATGACACCAAATAGTGCAGTGTAAGTGAGATCTGAAATGAACCAAAATGTTTGTGTTTCTACCTGGAAATGAACACCCTGTTCACATCCTACGTATCCTGCATGCGCTTTGTATTTTCATCCATCTGCACATAATGTATTCTTTTCAGTAACCTGTCCATTCAGTACAGTAAAAAAAAGAAATATACTTTGAATTTTCCTGCTCTATTACTCATATTTCATGAAATGTGTTCTTATGCCAAGTGTCTGTTTATATATATTTATACATGTTGTTTCTTTATTGATATTGGCAAGATACAAGAAGAAAAGAAATATTTTACAGTTAAAAACTTGTAAACAGTTTTATCCCTCATTTAAAACCTTTTTTAAAAGAGTTTACCTGACTTGGTCAAATTACTTTAACTTGTTTTTGGTTTTGCCCGTCTGAACAATATGAAAAGTGTTTGTTAAACATACAGGTTTGTTTTTAGCTGAAAATACACATTTTAAACATGTTTACAATTAACTGACACGTGAACATGCCCTTACACTCAAGTACTAAATGCCACTTTTGTACTTTAAATCCCACTTTTAGTGATTGCCACGCTACATAAAGCTGTCAATGAATATTTTCACATGAATACATTAATACTGTTGAAAGATCATATATTGCTTGTGAGCTGCTGCAGCTCACTGCAAAGAGAACACAAAAGGGTTAATTGAGCTCAGCCCTGCAAAGGTGGCAGAGGCATAGACTAGAACTGGGAATTAAACCCAAAACAAATACAACAAGATATAGCCCTTGTGCCTCGGTATGACAACCACAATGCAGACATAAAGAAGTGTAAGCTGCAAATGTCTGTAGGTTATTAATGAGGTAATAGAAGCAAAATTAGGTATCAGCAGGGTTTGGCTCTGTTTGAATAAAACTGAGATCTTTTATCTCAGAATATGCTAGGAAAGACTCATAAGCTGTGATTTGGTGGTCTAGGCTGTGCCCTTCTTAGTTGTGGGAGTTGACTCATGCCATTTAAACTCACCAGTGTTTTCCACTCAGGGCAAACAGATGTGGGATCAGACACAGAGAACGGCTGGCGGGGAAAAGGTTTGCATGGCAGTTTATGAGGAAAAATGCTTTTGTGTGCTTACTTTTGAATCAAAAGGATATTTTGCACTTCAGCTTTGTGTGTCTGGAGAGAGGATACTACTTTTTGTAAAGCCAGTGTGGGGAAAGCACATAATGGCAGTGCTAAAACACCTCTGTGTCCCACTGCCCAGGATGAGACTGGTTCTCTGCTGATTTCAGCAGCTTCCCTCGGGATTTACTTCAGCCTGGCTGAGGGCAAAGTATGGTCACAGACTCCTGATCAAGTCCCAGTGTTTGTGCCCTGTAAGAATAAACTTTTCTCCAAAATAATGGCTCCAAATTCCCCAAAATATTCCTTTCCTGACTCTCGGAGAAGCTGACAGGCAGAGATGCAGCTGATGCATTATGTGGAGTGATCTGCTCTGCCCCGATCCCTTCTCAGCCCCAATGTCACTGAAGTAAGTGGCAAAATTCCCATTAACTTTAATGATGCAGAATCGACCCTAAATGGATAAGGTTTGTCTTTAAGAAAAATCACTGAGGGATTCAATTACATCATAAATGTATTCAGTGGTTGTGAAGTGATTCTGGTGTACATACAGCCAAACCCTGAATTCCTTCTCAAGTAAGTGTCTGGGTGAGGATTGATTACAAATCCTGCTCTAAGTTACACCCCCGGAGCTGATGGCATTCCTCCCTGTTTCCCTTTCATGGACAGTGCAGAGGCTGAGCTGCACAGAGCCTAACACATCCTGCTTCTGCTCCCCTTGGATGGGGGCTGGGAGGGATGGAGCCTGTCCCTATAGATCTGCACAGCTCCTCATGACCTGGAGCGGCACCTGTGGGGTGGTGGAGGCTGCACCAAGGGCAGTTTTGGCCCCTGAGCCTTTGAAGAGCTCTGGCATGATGTAATCCCAACCCTGTAAGCTGCTGTGGGACCCTGGGGTTGAGAGATGCCCTATAAATCTCCGTCGCTGGGTTTTGTTACCTGCCCGCTCTGTTACATGACTAATGACTTCAGGTAAAGAATGGGCAGTGGAGAAACAGGTAATTAACAAAAACATCCTTCTGTGTTTTCTGCTCAGCTTCCGTGACTGGTGTTTTCAAAAGCTGGGCAGATATGATTTGTAGCCTCCCCCTCTCACCAGCACAGAGGCAGGGCTGGTTTGAAACCTGGCAATCCCTGAATGCTTCCCCAGTTTCCTGCCCTTGCATTTGATGCAGCCAGGGCTGGTTTTCCAGAGAGTCGCTGGTATCCGCCTTGATGTGACGTTTTTGTGCTGTGGTTAAGTTGTTGGGGCTTTTTTTTTTTTTTTTTTCTGGAGCGTGGGTTGCTTTGAGAGTGGCCTGCTGCAAGTGCATTAGCAAAGTGAGCCTGCTGTAAAATATTGCTGCATCCAGCTGCCCTGTCAATAGGTCAAGCTATTTGTCCGATCCAGACAGGGTGCCTAGCTCTCCTGGCAGCATCCCTTGCTTTGGCATGGGAAAACCTGTTTTGTTTAGCACTAGGGAAACAATATGTATAAATAGTAATACTTGAACCTAAACACTCCTGTTGTCTTTATGCATGGGGTGCTGTGTTACTGGTTATTTTATGATAGATTTCTTTCCCCCCACCCCGCTCCAAAGGACTTGAGTCCCTGCCTGCAGAATAGCTGCCGTTGAGTGGAAACATTCCTGCTATTTTCCCTTCAATTCCGAGGAAGCAATGCACTTGTTGTGTTACCTTGGTGAATCGAAAGTGGTTTTCACTTCCCTTAATTAAGCCTGCTCTGGTGCTGGCCCCTCCAAGATGGAGAGCACAGCGCACTCAGGAGCGCTGCCGCTGATTTGAATTCCTAAATTCCTCTCCTTGCAAACTTCAAAGGCAAGTATATTGCTCTGTCTAAGAGGCACCAATTATGTAAACCCTGGGCTATTCAGAATGTTCCATAATTATTTATTTTCAGCGAAAGAGGTTTTAACCCAAACTAGACAGAAAACTGGCATTTCTCCAGTTATTAGATTCTATTGAAAAAGGTATTAAACAATGGGCAGGGTAACATGGTAGATTAGTGTCCCTTCATCTTCCTGACCTGGGCATGTGTCAAAGCTGTACTGAGCTGACCAAAATTACTTTGATTTGACGGCCATTAAAGGTCAGGAGCAGAATGGGATCAGATGCCTTGGTTGAGGCTGAAGTACACAACGTTATATATTGATAGTAATTAAGTTGTTTCATTTAATAAGCACCATCAGATTTAAAGGCATTGTTACAGTATCGGGGCTGTGAGAAGGAGAGAGGCAGCCAGGATATGGGCTGGGGGAGAGAGAAAGGGTTCTGGAATGAGTGAAATGTGTCCCTGGAGTAATTTTTTATTTTATAAACTGAATGCAAACCTGATGGAGAACTATGGAAATGAGCAGTCATGCTGGATACATACACACACTCTCTCAATATTCTTATACTGTGGGTAATGAAAAGTGCCTTCAGGGATGGGGTGGCCTTACCATTCATCAGTGCCATAGCCTTAAGTGGGTAATAACTAAGAGCTCCCATATCTAGTGTGTATATAAATTCTAGCTCCTCAGTATATTTGCTTCAGACTGTATTTAATTTATACAATTCCTTAGCTTTAAAGCTGTCAATTGATAACATTCAATCTGTGAGCCTGACTGATAAAAGGGAAGGGAAGAAGTACTCTCTAGTGACTAGAGCAGGGGAAGGGTGTGGGGGCCAAAGATGCAAGTGGTGCTTCTTCTAGGCTTTGCTCCAAGGCCAAATGACACCCCCTGTCCTCCCTCCTGAGTTATTTTTTTCTTTACGCTCTTGGGACACAGGCTGGTCCCTCTGCTTGGCAGGTGTTAGTTGTATCTACAGCAGGCAGCCACCTGCCATGAGGATGAAGGTATCTCTCTCACCTCCAACAGTGATGAGAATCTGCCTCTGATGCTTGTGAATTTGGGAGATGCTGACAGTGGTGGCTTCTCTGCCACCCATATTCCAGAGATGCCTGCAGGTTTAATCACTGTGTTTGGGAGGGTTGGTGATAGAGCCAACTGGCTTTTGGAAGGAAGAAGGTAGTAGAGAAGCCTGCAGCACAACAAAATAAAAGGAGACTGATAATTGGAGGCTTAGCAGGAATTAACTGTCCTGTGGATGCACAGGTAGAGGCTGAACTTGGGCAGCATATGCTCATGCAAGAGTTGGCTCTGCCCTCGGACACAGCGGAGATGGGGGATATGAGTCTCCATGACCGAGGGATGTGTCAGTCACTTAAACACTATAACGAGAGCCAAGCTCTCATACTACAGTAAATTTGGAAAGTTGAAGGGAAAATGGCCAGGCAGTTTGGAATTCAGTTTGTGAACCCAATATTGCACGTTTTTCGCTGCACGAGACAAACTGTTATTAACAGGACGCTTTGTTCTTGACCCATATTTCAAATGCCCCTGTGTCAGGAAGGGACTGGTCCAGAGCTTGGCTCAGTTTCCCTTCATTGTAAGATGTACTGGTTCCTCCTGACCCCAAGCTGCTGCTGGGCTGCAAAGTCTTCCCAGCACCTGGCTGTCCCAGAGGTGGCCTTTCTTGTGGCACGGTGACAACTCCTGCACGGGTGGCTGCGGGCGCTGCTGAGACTCACAGAGGTGAAACTCTGCAGACACCTTGGTGCTGGTCCTGGTATGAGGCACACAGGGCTTTGCATCCCAGTTTGGGCTCTCTGATCTGGAGGCAGTGAAATCACATGGTGCTGCTGGGGGTTTTGGCCAAGGCATTGGCCAGAGATGTCCATTGGGATCCATCACAGGGGAAGGGTGCAGCAGCAGGTGCTGGTCAGGGCAGATCTTGAGGAGAGCTGGTGTCTGTTTCCCTGGTATAGGGTTACACATCTTGCTGATAGAGGGACCAGGAAGTTAACCTGGCTTTCAGGGTAATTTCTTCCACTATATGGGACTTTGAGAAATGTCATGTCTTGCATGTGGAAGCTTTTTAAAAGTAATTTAATATATTGATTGCAAAGGAACAATAATGAGAGTGGACTGGTTGGGCACTTTGTAGATGAGGCATGCAGAGATTTGTTGTTACAAAAGAGTCATGGTGGGTGCTGGTGTGGACTTGTGTGTTTGCTGGTTTGTGTGAGAGGAAATCCCAGTTCTCCTGGTGGTTGGTCAGTCAGTTCACTGAAGACTATGTCTGCAACCTGGTTTCCAGGATTTACCTGAAACTCCAAGTAATGCCTTGAAATGCAATTTGATAAGATTCTCTTTAATTCTGAGCTGCTCCACTAGAAGCCACTCAATGCTCAGGCTGTAGTGCTGTAATTCGTATAAAAGGAAGAGGAGTAACTTGCCAGTAGTGCCCATGGGAGCAGGACAAATAATCTTACAATTGTGTAGGATGGTCTGAACCCAGATGGTGCTTTATAAGTTCAGCTGTAGTTTTAAAAGGCTGGAACTTTGATGTTACTGTTGACAGGGGCCGAGGAGCACGGCTCCCACAAAGTTTGCTGGCTTCAGGCAGCCCAGAGTGGAAATGATTGCATGGACTGGGAGGTGCTGGATCTGGCCAAGAGCAGTGTGGGACGGGCAGGAAGCGTGACGTGGGGCAGGCGTCCAGGAAGGGGATGTGAGGAGGAGTGGGCACTGTGTTCCTGGAAAGCTGGTCCTGAGGAAGCTCCTGGCCGTGGGTGGACACGGGCGTGGAGGCAGGGTGCTTGTTTGGAGATGCACATCTAAGCAGAAATGTACTGGCCAGGCTGGATTTGGGTTTGCTTTGGGCTCAGATTCAGGAGTTAAATTGGTTTTTGGCTTCGCAATGCCCCGTCCATGCTCCTCACTGGAGACACTGTGTTTCTTTGTGAAATGGAGAAGTTGGCTCTTGTATCCACTGCCTACTTCTACAAAACTCTTATTGCTCCCTACATCCGTGACCCAGCCTCTCCAACAGTCCATTTTTCAGTCACAGCTGAGAACATTATTTGAGCAAAACAACTCCACTAGAATAGGAGTTCTAGTGATTGATAGAATCAATAAAAAATTAAGTAGAGATAAATAAACTTGAAACAGGCATCACAATTAACCTGCTAAGGAGTAGAGCAAAACAACTTAGCAACGTTTGAACATTTGGCAAAGAGGTTTTCAGCTGGCACCTGCTTGGCCCCAACTCTTTGGATGGGAGAAAAATCTCCTAAAAAATTACTCGAAATGGCCCAAATCGCACTTCAGAGCTTTTGATTGCCCAAGACAGGAAACAAAAAGAGGCAACGTTTGCCAAAGAAGGGCTGCAACGTCTTGGAGAGCTGCGATGGAAATAAACCTGTTGAAAGCTAAACAAAACCACGTATCCCCAGTACAAAAGAAGGAAGGAAGGTGATCACCGCTAAATTGGTGCGCTGTGAAACCCCTCTCCCCTTCTAAGAATACCCTTTCGGTATATGGGTCAGGAAGCAGCTCGGCTTCAGCCTGGATGCCTGGCGAAAAACAAAGCGATTGTTCGGTGGTATGTTAATGTAGCAGGTGCAGTTTTATTTAAACAAGAGGTGGCTATTGTTTTCTGGAAGTGTGGTGATTTACAGGCTCATAGCTTATCCTGGAGGATCAGGGTGTTAAGTCATGTGCGTGTATGTGTGCTTTAGCCCAGGGTGGCCCGTCTCCCGCGTCCGCATCTCTGAGCCAGGAGGAACTTAAAGGGAACAGCACCTGTAAAGTCAGGGGTGTAAAACCAGGAGAGATTGGGGTGGAATAGGTAAATTATTGAATGTGGGTTTGGAATGAGAGGTGTGGTGCCCAGTGCATGTGATGGTCTGGGAAGTTTGTGTAGCACCCCAGCTGATCTCAGTGGGATTTGTGTGAGGATTTGTGAAAAGAACCTGGCCTTATAAACACTGCTTTGCCTAGCAAGCCATGGGAGAGAACAGGAATTAATGAATATCCTCATTCTTGGCAATTATTTCAATGTTTTACCTCTATGGCTGAGGACAGAATTGTTAAAGATGCAGTATGTGATCTGGCATCTCTCCTCTTCCAGTCCTTATTGATTTTGCATTTGTTGAGCTTCATCCAGAGCAGACAGAGAACAGGAGAAGCCCCTTGCCCCATAGCAGAGACACTGAGCTAGGTGGGTTGGAGAATGGTCCAGCTGCAGCAGGAAAGCCCAGCTGGTTTCCCTTCCATGGGGCTTTAACACCACAGCAAGAGGCTCATGCTGATCCTTGTTGCTGGCATGGTTCTATACATTTAATCTGATTTGTGAGCTCTAATAGGCTTCACATCAACCTTTTAACCTGTCTTTGATGGCAATGTGTTTGTGGGGTTTTGTTTTGGGTTTTTTTTGGGAGGGGGAGTAAGATAACCCCAGTGCTCTGGGCTGGTGGGGACCAGTCCTGCTTAACTCCACAGCAGGGTTTTCATCTCAGCTGTACCTTGTATAAATCTCACTGCCTTTGTGCAGAGTGCAGGTATGGATGCAGCCAAGCTCTTCTGCAGCTGGTGGTTATTTATGTCTGTCTGTTTTTCCTCCTCCGCCTCGAGAGCATCTTTCCAGAATGGTTAGGTTGTTCTGTTCTTAGTCCAAAAATTTTAGAGACTGGATAAAGTAGTGTGCTCCAGCCCCGAAAAACCTGCTGTATTACTCTAACCAGAGGAGGAGGGCTTTTTTTTTTTCTTCATAGTTGGAGAAGAAGGTCTGGGTTTGATTTTTAAATTTTGCTCCGCTCTAGAGTGAGAGTAAATTCATTGGCTACATACAGTTGTACCAGAGTGGAGATATTTTAGAGAAACATTTAAATGAAGCCAAAAATTGTGATTGATCCACTTACACAGATTATCTTTGAGGATATTGATGCTCTGGAGCAAAAAAATCTTGTTTGCTCTTCCTTTTAGCATCGGGGTTGAACATGATGCAAGTGTGATGTTGATAACACCAGACTTGCCCAGCAGTGGGATCTGCCCTGAGCAAGCCATGGCCAAACACCTGGGAAAATCCTGGCCAGGCTGTCACTGGATTATTTTGGGATGCTTTGGAGGTCAGGTGGGATCTCAGCTCCATGTGTCCTGTGCCTGTTGGGCTGAGCCCTTGGACCTCCCTCCCTGCCCTATTGCTCACCTGGCTCAGACCCAGAAACTTTGAAATGGCAGCTGGATGCTGCACTTTCACTGGTGGTGATTAATATTGCTCTAATATTTGTCTGAGGTAGCTCCCACCACTGGGCAGGGCAGTGCCCTGTTGAGCTGCTCATTGTACGAGCTGCAGTAAATGACTGTCCCTTCCTCCGTGAGATCATGGGCTAAAATTAATTGTGATTTTGACATGCAGGGTATGTTCTGACTAAGGGCTGTTGTTATTATTTTTAATTTTTTTTCCATAGAAACAGAACATTTTATTACTTTTGCTGAAGAAATCCACGTTATCAGTTTCCTTTCACGCAACAAAACACCCTCCCAGTCTTTAATAAACATTAAACGCTTGAAGATTGTTCTGTGCTTTGCATGTAGAAAACACTGCAGAAATGCCAAGTATCCTTCTTATTATTTTTCCTCATGGAGCTTCCAATTCACTGAATTCAGCAAGCCAAGATAACACCATCTTGGAGGGCCAGTGCTGCAACAAATTTACAGTCTGGGAGCTTCTATCTTTCCAGGCAATTGTCTTCAAACAGACAGCGCATTTCTGCGTGTTGGAGTCTCAGAGCTGGAGTTTCTTCTGAGAAATGGCCGAGTCTGCCACCACTGAACCTCTGAGTGACAGCAAGTGCTTTTCGGCTTCTGTTGTGAATTTTTTTTTTCTTTTCTTAAGGAGGGTTGGCAGCCTGAGCTATTCTCAAGGATTTGGAAAAGAGCCACAAACAGGAATTATTGAACAATTGCTCTGTGAAACTTAAGATAACAGTTTGTTCCACCACAGTGGAATTGCTTTGTAGTAGAAGGAAATTATCTTTTTAGCTCTTGATTAACATTATGTGAGAAAAATAAAATTAAAGCCTGATTGTATCTGTGGTTGAATGGAATGCGCGTTCGTGCAAGGGGAAGAGGGGACAGATGTTTGTGGGTGACACATACGGAGATGAATGTTTGTGACACCTCAGATTGTAGGTGATTCATGGATTAGGAATGTTTTTAATGTTTGGAAAATTCCTTATTGCTTCTTTATTGTCAGACTAATGCTCATCCTGTGCTCAATGTGAGTGTAAATGCTAGATCATTAATGACACTAAGCACATATCATGATTTGGAAGTTGGAAAGCGTGTTTTCTTTTGGTGCAAATTAATATTCTTGCTGTTAGGAGTTTTGGTGCTTTTGGTTGGTTCACAGAAGCAAACAATAACTTGCATCTCCATAGTTACCCCATAAAATAGTACACTTGGCCATGAGTTTATCATGCATGCTTATTAAAAGTAAATAATATTACTGGGAGCAAGTACATTTTTAACATACCAGCTCAATCTGGCTGCCTTGGAAGTCAGTGGGAGATTTTCTCCTGTTGGGGAAGCAGATGCTGAGGAGAAGGCACCAGGAGCAGATTTGGGGCATTGATGGCAGAGGCTGCACCTGTAGAGCAACCTCATGATGTGAGTGCAGGATTTTGGTTCAGCAAGCTCTGTATTGGATCTCTCACACATTCAACTGGGAGAAATGCATCGAGGGCTGCTCTGAAATGGACATGTTCAGGTTTTTTTCATTAAATTCATTTTTCATTTTTTTCATTAAAACCCCGTGGGCATAGGTAGGACTTGCCCTTTTATATCGAGGGAACGGCTGCCTGGAATGGGTGCTCTGATGGAGGGAAGCCCAGGGACGTGCAGGAAGGTGATTTGTGCGGTGCTCGTGGGGTTTTTAAGGAACTGTGGCTCCCGAAGCCCCAGAGCTCTGCAGTCCCATCTGCCCGGCTTCCTGCCCGCCCCGGGAGCTCCCCGCTCCCCACCGCGGCAGCTCTGACACCCTGCGATTCAGAGGGAAGCTCTGAGGATGCCGAGTTCCAAACATGAACTTTCTGAGCAGGCCAAATTTCTGCTGTGATCTCCCAGCTCAGCGCCTGTGCTTATCTGTGTTTGCAAGACGCGCTGGGAGATCAAAATGTGCCCCTTTTGAGACGATAGGAAAGAGACAAGATGCTTCTTTAATCATGTCTGATACATTCTCACTTGTAATGAGAGCCCTAATTAAGGGAAATTACCTATTGGAAAAGAGTTAAAAGGGGCCCCGTACTCCTTCCAGCAAACTTAAAGACAAAAGGAAGTTCCTAACAATGGGTCACTGGAGATGCATTTCCTCCCAGCTTTAAAAAACAAGGTACTGTCTAGCTGATGAGCGGTGAAGGCGAGCAACGAGGCTTTGATGAGCCTTCTCCTGCTTCCTGATATTGTGACCCTCTTAACAAACACTGCAGACGAAAATCAGCATGCCTTCGGTATGCTGTAAGTGCAGGCAGGCTATCTGAAGAGATGCCTCACTCGCAGGATATGGTTTAAATCCTGTTTTGAATAAGGTTTACATCCTTGTCACTGAAATAATATTTTTGTACCGTAAAAATCAATGTGAAGAGACGGGCAGACAGGTCCCCCAATATGTAAACAACTTATCTTTGATGTCACTTCTTACTAACTTTTTTCTTGTCCCAAGGAATACCCAAGAGTTTAGCTGTTTAATTTTACTTTTATGTATCTGTTTATGATGCCAGAAGGTGTGCGCTGTTCTTGATTCCAAAACCCCAGGATGAGAGGTGCATGATCCGGGTTCTGTTTTGCCCTTATTGCTCTGAAATCAGCACTTTTGCTTCCACTTGGGTGGCTGGGGAAAGCTCTGGTTTTCCAGTCAGCTCTGTGATTAGAATAAAAACAAGAGGGATTCTCTCTGGGTGTGGGGGGGAAAAAAAGAAATAAGAGTCTGTAGGTCCAAGAGTTTTGGTCACTGTGATCATCTGGAATGAGCTTTCCACGTATCATTAATTTCTCCTCGATGGTGCATGCTGGTGTGGGCTGAATGTGGTGCTCCAGACATACTTTACATACTGATCTCTCCTTGGGCTGCTTTGCAGTCTGATCTTAGTGTGTCTTGCAGGGAGCATCGGTGAGAAACAACGCATCTACTCTCCTTTCAGTGCACAAATTTCAAATCCTGTTTGCAGTAAAGCAACAGAAAGCTGAACGTGCAATAAAAATGAGGGTTTGCTTGCAAATACAGCGAGCTGCAGTTCCGGTATCAGATGTTGGTACCTGGAGAGGATGAACATGAGCTGTTTGCAATCCTCCTGTCAGGAATGCTGCACTCAGCATGCAGAGCTCTATGTTCCATCTCTGAGACCTGAAAACATTTGAACTGACATCCAAATATTTCAGCCTGCATCGGTTATTAATATAAAGAGTATCATTGATCAAACTGTAACTTTGTTCCATGTTGTACTGTACTTGTTTATTTTTTCTTTCTGTGAAGCAAATCATCAGCAATTTTCCCCATCAGTAAGACCTTTTTGTTTCACAAAACCACAACCACAACCAGCAGTGGCTTGAGTCATGTTATTTCTTTATTGTTAGGCATTTGTAATGTATTTTTATTGCTTGTGATATGAATGTGGCTTAGGCGTGTTTAACCACCTCATTCACTTCCCAACACCTCTGTGGGATGGGTGTTGCTATTAGTTCTTGTAAAATAAGAGCAAATTGGCTAGCATGTAAATGAAACTATTTTCCTAGAGATCCTGGAGGAACACGGGGGGCTGAAATGGGGATACAGAATGCGGTTTGGCCAGTCCTTGTCTTAACCACAAGCTCCTCTGAGCTCTCTCGAGTGAAACGTGTGGAGGGGTTGGAGCCATGGGGAGGGATGGGGCACGGGCACTGCTCCAGCTTGGAGTTCCTCAAGTGGTTTGCATTGGCATGCCAGGAGCTTTGGAAGGACACTGGCCTTTCAAATTAATAGCACACTTGAGGATTTTCCAGGTAGTGCTAGAAAATTACGTGAGCACACTCCCAAACATAAAACCAGATGTGCCGCGTCAGACCACAGGTCCCTCCGGCCCAGCAGCTCGTCTCCTGCAGTGGGTGGCCAGAGGAGGGCATAAGGTCAGGAGATGTGAGTCATGGGATGTCCCAGAAAACTCTCCTGGGTTTGGCACTGACACCTCCCTGGTGGGGAGGTGATAACTGCACACACTGACTTGTCACCAGGGAACTGACTCTGCAGCCTTGGATGTTTATGCAGCTTCAGGAGCAGCTCAGCTGAGTTCCAGATACCTTCTGAAAGCATTTGCCTGTTTTGTGATTTGTTGGCATTGGGGTCTAGGTTTTACTTGAAGCCTGGAGGAGCTGGGTGGAGTGCTGGCTGTGTTTGTGGGCTGGGAGATGGTGAGCTTTGCTGACACAGAGCCCTGCTTCTGGTGGGCATATGTGACACCTTGCCTGCTGAGCTCTATCTGAATACCCCTGGAGCTGGCCCACATCAAGAAAAATCCCCTTCAATGTGCTATTGAAATAATTCTCCTGAAATTTAGTTGTTGGTGACACTGGCAAACCCTGTGAACACAAGTTGATGGTGTCACAATGTTCTAATTTCATTTGATGTAACCTAGCTAGGGGCTGTTTGGGGTGCAGTCCAGCTGGCATCCTGTGTAGGCTTATTTCTAAATGTCTGGAAATCCATTGCTTCCCAGCAGGCAGAGCTGAGGGGCAGCAAAGGCTGCTGCCACCCTGGTGGCACCTACACCTTTGGAGATCACCCGATCCCTGCCTTCTGGGACCTGGAGCATGATGGTGCTTCTGGTGGTCCCATTTCACTGATTGCTAAAATGGGAGAAGCATCACAGCCAGGTATGAGTCTTGGCTCTGTTTTTATTTAATAATAATAAAAATTAAAAATCTTAAATCCTTCGCTCTTTCAGAGCTACTCTGTGAGCAGTGGAGGAGTCTGCTGCATACATGGAAATGTGGGAGGTGTGAGAGTGTGTGAGCAATGTGTATTTAGATGGACTTTTGGTCTAATTTGAAAATTGGTTTGTTTTATACTGGCTTCAGTTGTAAAAAGGAATGATTAACCCAAACAGGAGCACCCGCGTTACTCACCTTTAATTATGTTTGCAATACATCATGGTGATATGGGGGAGCAGAAAGCCTTTCTGCATCCAGCACATTTGCCTTGTAGCATATGGTCCTATGGAAACAGTTTTGATTCAGAGTCCCCAGTAGCATATGGTGAAAAATCTGCCCCTGAAGTGAAATTGAAAGTAGAGGCTGGTCCCAGGCCCCAGAGGACCCCGTGTCTCCTGCCAGCCAGCAGGACTGGAGTTGGAGTATGTGTCACTGTTTCACTCATCATGAAGATTTTATATTTGGTTTGGGATGCTGGTGCATGAGGTTCTGGATGTAAAAGTCAGAAGAGATATGGTTCCTGTAATGTCTGCAGAGATCCTTGTGTCGATAAGGTCAGCTGCAAGTTAATAGATTTTTATCTTCTCATCACATGAACTTAATATAGTGCAACTGTTGGAGGGGAGGGGAGAAACCTCCCTGCCATTATTTTCTGATGTGTTTCAGGGGGTTTTAAAAGACAGTGTGTGCCTTAAAAGCCCCTCTTTGCTTAAAATGAAAATCAATATTTCAGAATTATGAGTAAAAATATTTAAATATGAACCGAAGGTTAAACATTGTGTAGTAACACAGTTAAAACTAATTAGAGCTGGGTGAAGAATGATATGTTTCTCCATGGCAGTGATGGAATTGATGAGAAGGCGGATGGAGATTTCCTATTCCGTGCTCCCAACAGCATCAGACTGAGTTTACTTAAACGATGCCAAAGCAACACTCGGCTCTGTGCTCCTGCCATGTAGTGACGCAGAAGCAGAACCCAGGGGTTTTATACTATAAAAATAACCATAAATGCTACTCCACGTTGTTCCTAAATTAATGCATCTATGGGAATGAAGACCCTGATTGAGCCCTGGGGTGCTCACAAAAGCTTTGATAAAGGGGTGAACAGTGCTGATAAACGTGGGTGCTGCTGCCAAGCTGCAGTGAAGAGCAATCAGAAGCAGGAACAACAAGATGGGGAGGTAGAAAGATGCTCCACAACCATAAATACCTGTCATCACCAAAATGTGGTGTTGCTCACATTGCAGCCACTGTGGTGGCTGGGGAGGCAGCTGCTCCTGCACCAGCAGTGGAAACCCGGGGCTGAAATACGGCATCTCTGTCAGGGGCAGAATCCATGGAGGGACACCGCCGGGTCACGCTGACTAGTAGGGCTCAGCGATCAAACGTGTCACACCTGTCTTGGCCACGGGTGCAGGTGTTCTAGGTCAGCTCTCGCTGTGGTTATCAATCGCTGACAGTTGACAGTTTAATTTTACACCACAAGTACCTCATTACTTGTGTAGGCACTTGAAGAACATGTGGGCACTGGGTTGGATCAGTGATCAATGACAAAGGTTGCGCAGGGTGCAAGTGGTAGCAGTAAAAGTGAAGGTCTCCGTGCATGAGTTGGCAGTGGTGGGGATACATGACAAGGGGAGTTTAGCTGACAAACAGTCTGTCAGGGCTGGAAGAATGGAGGCTCGCTGGAGAGCTGGAGCTCCATTATAAAATACAGCTCGCCATTTAAAAGAGGGGGGGGATGAAAGATAAAAAAAGGCTCTTGCTTTGAAAAACTGTTTAAACAAATTTAATGCATGTGAGGGACTGTAAATTTTTGTTCTACGAGCATTTGTTTCACGACATGGAAGCATCCAGGTGTTCAGGAATTTTGTATTAAAGGAAAGTGGAGGTGCTGCTTTCATAGATGTACACACGTGTGGTGCTGCTGGCTTAGGTTGCCCAATGGGTGCAGATTTGAGATGTTCAATGCATTATCCAAACCTTTCCCCATGAGATTCCTCCTCTCCGTGCATTGATAGGACGATTTATGACTAAATCTGTTGTGACAGATTTCTTCTGCCACAGTACGGAAAAATTTGTTTCAACACACTTAAAAGTGTTGCTTTAATCAATCCCATCCAACTTTCTCTTTTGCCGGTTGTTTTCCTTTGAGGAGTTTCCGACATTCTTTTCCATGTCTGATCTACCCGGTGGATTTTGTCACTGCGGCGATGACGGAAAGAAAGAGACATATGGCACTGGTTTGGTGGAGCTGTGGATCTTGCACGAGGATGTAAATCTTGTTTGCTTGAGAGACCGCACTGAAAGACACTTTGCTCGAGGTATAACGCAGCTGCGTTATTGAGTGCACCTTATAATAATTGATATGGCGGGAATGGTATTAATGGAAATAATGGGAATTTCACCCAAACTGTAGTTAATAAGGAAAAGACTAATAGTCTTTTCCCTCCGCTGAATTGAACACGTCTTAAAAAAAAGATTCTTGATTATGTCCTGCGCGCTGATTAGGTGCAGGCTAACTTTGATCATATCACCTATGGTTCCCACCGAAAGGACACGTGCGGCGCGAGTCGCGGTTTTAGAAATTGTTAAAATGATTGAATAAGCAGCTCGGAAAAACACACGGCTCTAAAAAATGAGATGCACGCTCCGTGTTGGTGTTTTGTATTGATTTAATAACAGTGCTGGGAAGCCCTTGTGGTGCTTGGTGTGCAGGCAAAGGTCTCCCACCACTCACCTGCAAAGCAAAGACATCACCATCTTTGCTCTTTATTTGCCCCAAGGTATGTCCAGTCTTTAGTAAATGACAGTGGAAATGAATAAACCTCGTGTTAATGATGGAAAAAACTTATTTATAAATCATAACAAAGGACCCAAAGGTCAAAACTGGGATTCAGATACTCCATAAATATTAATTAACTTTCAAACCAAATCTGGATTTCTGCAGAGTCAGGTAGTATTATGGTCTTTTTTTTTTTCTTATTCTGTGTCCTCTAAAATTTATTTTAATTTTACTCTAGATGATAGAGTTTTGGAGATATGTATCTAGTGATGAAATGAACTTCATAAAATACTAGTGGTATATTCTGTCACAGTTATCAGAATGGTGATCCTTATTTCAGTTCTGAATTTGTCAGTGTTCANAGAGAAGTTTTGGAGATATGTATCTAGTGATGAAATGAACTTCATAAAATACTAGTGGTATATTCTGTCACAGTTATCAGAATGGTGATCCTTATTTCAGTTCTGAATTTGTCAGTGTTCAAATAGGCAATTAAGAGTATTTTAATTATTTTTTTTATTACTGTACACAAGTTAACATTACAAATTTCCTTGCCACATCTATTTTCTTTTTAGTGAAAATAACCTCCTGTAAAATTTGGAATAGGGCCATCCATGATAAAAGAGCACATCTGATGGATAAATATAGTACATTTTTGGTGGCCTGGTAGGTATAATAATTATCAATAATCAGATGTCTTGCTGGGACTAGACTGACTGTAAATTTGTTTACTTGAAAAGGAATATTCAACGCAATATGAAAGCAAGTCTCTGGCTTATAAACCAAAAATGTTGTGTTGGGTCCTGATGTTGACTTGAACAATCCCACCAACTGTAGTGGGATGAAGAATTGCCCACAGGGCTGTCTTCATATGGTAACTTGCCAAACACACTTTAAATTGTCTTGAAATCAATAGATCCATGAACCTTCTTGCTGTATATAGATCTATATTATCTAACCAGCCACATGCTGGAGGAGGAGAGGAACGAGCCAGTTGTGGGTGTGTTGAACCATTTAAATGCTGTGGCACCAGAGATGTGAGAGTGAGAAGGAAATGTGGGCAATGGCAGGAGAACAACAGGAGCTGGGAGGAGAAAGGAGGTGGGAGAGATGAGCAGCCTTTTCTCTCCCTGCTTAAAGGACAATATTTCAAGGATCTGATGGGATACAAAGGCCTGGAAGGGTTGTGATTGGCGAATGAATGAAAAAGTACCTTGAGAGATGCAGGAAATTCTGGGCTGTGAGGAGCGGTAATTTGGGTCATCATTAGGCCAAGTTAGAGAAAATGAACTCTGGAACTGTAGTGGAGAGGAGCACACACTCCAGCAGAGAGTGAAGAAGCAAAGAAAGGGGGAACCAACTGAATTCAAATAGTTGTGATATAATACAAAGGTATTTTCTTACAAGACTTTGGAAAACCAAGAGTTTTCTGACTTGTGGGTCCACCTTGCACCAAATAGGTGTCAAGGGAGCATTGCAGCAAGATTGCTGTTGTGTAAAGGAAAGGCAAACTTTGCCAGAAATATCCAGTATCAGAAAATACCTAGCAGAAAAGAAATCCCCAGGACCTGTGGTGATCTCTAGCCTGTGCAATGCCATTGCCTTTGCTGACATTTCAGAGTCAGTGGAGTCAGGGAAACAACCACCTTGCGTTTTTAAGGAATTGTTGGGCCATGTGTTTCCCCTGGTGACACTGGTGCAAATCCAGGGCAATCCCACCAAAGCTGGAGATTGCTCTGGCTTTCTGCCGGGCACAGACGCTTGGGTTTGGCCAACAGAGGTCACTTACACAAGTGTGACCTCACTGCAGTTGGTGCTGCTCTATGCTTGAGGTGGTTGAGTGAAGAAGTTGGCTCCGTTGCTGCTGAGGAAACACAGTGTTCGTGTTTCTAAGTGTTACTTTCAATATAGGGGATTTTCTTTTCACATTTGTTATTCAGAGCTAAAAAGGGGCTGGTCTTTTCTAGCTAAATCAAAATGTTACTTTAGGGTTTGTTTGGGTTTTTTTGTACCTCCTTTCTCCTTTACCACAAACCATCTACTTCTACATTTCCTAAAAGCTTTTTGCATTTAACAGGAATAAATTCTGTGCTCTCCTGCTAGTAGTTTTATCTTTGTTGCCCATTGAGCAGCAGTGCCAATTGTCACCAGTTGAGAAATGGGTCCAGTGCATTCAAATTTCATATAAAACATGGCCATGACAGAGAGGGACAAATGGGCCCCCTTCATTCCCCCACCTGCTTGGTGGCTTCTTCTCTTTTGGTTTCTTTTTTGCTGGCTCTCACTCTGTCTCACTGCTGGGTGAGGTATGAGCTGTCACCTGTGTCACACTGCTCTTAAGAGGCAGAGATTTAAAATTTTTCAACCACTAATTCTTTTAAGAAAAGGTTTTGAAATGAGGAGTTTTCAGCAGCACTGATAGGGCAAACCTAATCCCCTTTGTCCATGAGCTTCCCTTGCTGAACGAGCATTGGGCAGAGTGCTTGGGTTAGTTAAAAATTTTCCCAATGCTTTTAGGGCAAAATGTATTAATATTTGCATAGGGCTAAATAATTGGGGATGAGTGGCTCTTGCTGTGTTGCAGCAGGGATGGTGGGAGTGTCTGCCCCTGCTCAGGGCTCATCCCTCTTGCTGGGTCCTGGAACCAGAGGCTGGGGGAAGCATGGAGGAGCATGGGCTGTCAAAGGGAGAGATGGGACACAAATCAAGGCACATGTAAGGCTGTCCTCTGCTCTTATTTGGATTATTTGCAGCTTTTTTTGCTGATTTGCATGAAAGCAGAGTTGTGACTTTATTAAACATTGTTACAATGGCTGCAGGACAGCTCAGGAACAGCATCTGGTGCCATCTCCTCCATGCAGGGCCCTGTAGGGAGGGGGTGGCAGTGTGAGAATGACAAATGGGATCAGGATGCTTTTCATATGAATGGAGAGTACAGACAGGATGCTCCGGCCAGCCTGGGGGGGCAGGCAGGGAAATCTGGGTCTAGGTGCCATGCAAAGCAAACTCTGCCTGATTTGAAAAATGGAGAGGATGTGTTGTGATTTTACCAGTGGGAAAGGATGAGCAGGTGGCAGAAGAATGACAAACACTTTGATTCTGGAACACTGTGGTGGTTGGGCACAAGAGTTTGCTGTTTGTTCTTGCCTTGCTGGTCAGATCACAAGTGCTTTATGTGAGGGGGAGCTGCAAAGACTGCACCTTGCTAAAGACCTGTGAGTCCTCCAGAGGCAAGAATAAATACGCTATCTATGCCAAAATACAAAGCAGGGATGATGCTGGAAAGCCAGGCAGGATTGGGTGTGGGGCAGGTGAGGAGGTGACAGCTCAGCCCCATGTCAGGATGTTGCAGTGGGAGCTGCAGATCGTCACCCTCTTCGCTAGCGCGTTAACACTGCTAACGTTCAACCAGACTGCAAAAAAAGGTTCTAAAAAATGCATTTTATTTTCTTTTGTGGGCAAAGGAGCCACAAGTCCCTGTGGGGGAGGCAGAGTGCACTGCCCCGGGATGCTTGGCTCTCTGCAGGGGATGGGCTGGGATGGAAGGAAGCGCCGGGCGATGCTCTGGCCCACACCAGGAGCGCATCCGTGCCCGCACTGCTCCGGTGCTCCCCATATTTGGTGGTCTTTAATTTGGCATTACATACTTGGGGCTTGTCTGCAGCTCGTATGATTCAAAGTTCTCCATGGGGTCTAATGTACAAGGCCTGGCCTGTTTTCATTAGGTTTCCTGAGCTCTCCTCCCTTCTCCCCAGTGTTGCCGCACAAAGACACTTTTGTCAGGCAATGTTGGACTCTCCTCAAAATCCAAGCACTTTCAGGAAAGGACTTGGAAGTCTATCTTCTCAGTTTCCATATCCCTTTGCCCTCTGCTCTGGCATTTGGTTTGATTGGTTGTAGAGTTGTCCTTTTCCCCCCCCCCCACCTCTTTTTGTTGATCTGTCTGTGCTGGAGTCTATCTTGCAAAGCAAAAAGTGTATTGCAAATCGTGCAAGTCAGCTCTCTGAATTATTGCACGTTGTAAAGTATTAACTCCTTTGGTCCCTGGCTGGTTTAAGTGCTAGGACCAAAATCATGATAGGAATGTTAAAGGAGTATTATTATATTTTATGTTCACTGCCACAAGTTTAGTAAGAAATTTAATCCCCCCCCTCTCTTGCTCACACTCTCTCTTTCTCTGCCTCTTGAAAAAAAAAAAAGAAAAAAAAGGAGGAAAACTGGCACCAAACTTCCATTTGGCTTGGCAACTTTTTCACTAATGTGATTTGATATGCTTTACTAGAAAGGGTAACATGCTAATGTTTCAGAAGAAGCCGATTTTCTATTAGTGAAAGTATGGTATATAAAAGATCAGGCATTGCTATTAAACTCTTCAATCAATGAATTTATAGCCTATTCTAAGTGGTAATGATATAATGGAATGCAATAATTTAATACTGAAAAATATGTTTGGTTTGACGTTTTGGGGATTCCAGGAAATACTGCTATTTATATAGCTGCATCTGTGCAAAAATTAAAAACAGGGAAAAAAGAGGATTATAAAAGGAAACCCAGCCAAATTGTTTGAAATCAATCTATCCAAGATGCTTTCATAACATATTACATGAAAAGAGCAAATATGATTTTTATATATCTGTTTCATCAGACCATAATTTTATCATGATTTATGCACCGAAGTACTGATACTGTGAATAGAGTGGTGAATTTGTTTCACACATTTCTAAGCCAGTTTGTAGATTACTTTTTCAGGGGCAGAGGTGGAAATAGTATTTCTGCCTATGGGATATAATTATATTACAATTCCTACAGAAGAGGGCTAAGTACAGCCCCAATGTTTCAATTAATAATGCACTGTCAGCTCTGAGGGATGATATGAAACTGTATTGGATCAAAGATTACCAGCATCAGACAGAGTTGCTGCTCTTTCTGCTTTTCTTTTTCCTTTTATTTTTTTTAATGTGCCTGATTGACTCTCTGCAGTTTTTGAAGAATAATATTTTGCTTAAAAGTAAAATATTACATTCTTGTAAACCTGATTAGGTTACTTTTAGGGGTGGGAGTTGGTTCCTTGCTGTATATGAGCAGATGTTAAGCTCCTTCCATTATATTTTAACATCCAACATCTTGCATATACCTTTTAATTGTTAATGTGGTCAGGCAATAAATTCACTGTCTATGGGGAACTAAGAATAATTTTCCAAATTTCATTCTCTCTAGCCAGTTGCTAGGAAATGAAGTGCTTTGGTTAATAATGCATTTAAGATATTTGCAAGATCTCAATTTAATATTTGTGCTGTATTTACATGAAATTCTGACCAAAAGAGAAAGAGTAATTAAAATACATTCAGTTTTTTCTAGCATTTAGCACCATCTTGAAACGTACTACTAAAAATTATGAAATCATTTTGTAGATGAATAGGAAAATATTATTTGAAATCTGACAAGGTTTATTTGAAATAACGCTTACCTTAAAAAATAACTCCTTTTAGGTCTTACAATTCTACACTTCTTACTGAAAAATGGTTTCCCAGTAGCATACATATCCTATATCAGAGTAACTAAATTTATATTGTTATAAATTTTTGAGGTTGGATTCTTGAGTTTTGAAATTAAATAACCACAGTTAACTGTATTAAATGTAGACTTGAATTTGATCGAAAATAAGTAAAGCACTTATGACAACCTCTGTAAATGCTTAAATACTTTAGTTGTGTTTGTGAGCATTAAATTGTATTATAAGGAGCCAACACTGAGTATACAAGCTCCTGTGGGACATCTTGGACTTTTGGGAGATTAAAAAATCCTGAATTAATGAAATTTTGCAAGTTTTTTATTTAATAGATAGTGCTTTTCAGGGTATGCAAAATAATTGGTAGCGGAACGCTATATGCATCTTTACACTCACACCACATAATGTATATAATTACTTGGAGAAACTGCTTAACTTTAATGGGGCGTTTCTTGATCATATAATAGGAAAACTAACAGCTTTAATTAAGATTTATGAAGCAGAGAGGTAATATATTCTGCTAAATTAGGTAACTATTGGTGGGTAGTGTATTTTTAAGCAATTAAAGGCCCGATCCTGCAGCTCTTTTGCTGTGTAAGCCGTTGCCAGCTCACGCAAGGAGTCCTGCTGCCACGTGAGGGAGGGATGCAGGAGTGGAGCTGGATCTTGTGTTTTACAGCCCCTAGGATGTGGCAGAAAAGAGCTGTGGACATAGGCCGGGTTTATTCCTGATTTTAGGCCTGGCTTTGAGTGGTTTTTCCTACTCCCAAGTGCTTGGCAGGTAGCAATCTCCAGAAGGCAGCAGCTGGCATCGCCCTTGGTGGCTCGTGTGGGTGGTGGGTCAGCTCCAAGGAGGGCTCATCATGGGAGGGAAGGGCAAGCAAGGATGTTTGGGGGTAAGCTGGAGTGAGGAGGAAGCAGAGGATGGTTTCCATCTGGAAAACTGTCCATCAGAAGAGAGGTGCAAGGGGCTGTTGGAAGGGCTGTGGTGAGTGGTGGGGCAGCATGTGGGTTGCCATGTACTGGAAAACCCCACAGATATGTGCAGAATATGGGGTTGGACCAGAATCTTTTGAGTTTTCATGGTGGAGACTTCCATTCTGGGCTTTTTTTCGTGTGTTGTATGATGAATTTGAGGTTTTTTCCTCATTAAATCACAGGTGACTGTGTCTCAGGTCTGATCATGGCCAATTCTATATTTCTGCTGGACCCCCTTGCATGCCTAAAACTGGAGGAAGAATGCCAGCCTCCTTTGCATACTCCTTTATTTAAAAAAAATGATCTCAATTTAAAACCATAGCTGTACACAACCAATCTTCTCTAAATTGTTAATTTCAACCCAAGCACACCTGAGCAGAAATCACTGATTTTCTGAAGGACAAACACCTGATCGAGAGAGATCCTGTGAACTAAGTGTGAGGAATATCTGAATTAGTGAGGGGTTGATTTATTCTTTAAAGGTGGGCCAGACACTTTAATGCAGTTTAATGCCTGGTAGAAATTAAAAGTTCCACTCCACAGATTTCTTTAGAAGTCTTCTTTATAATTGCAAAATGGGGAAACTTGACTAAGACCATTGGTTGGCCACTTTTTCTGCTGGGCTGTGAGCTCATTTTTGGTTTTTCTTAAGCAAGTGCCCTTTGAATCCAATGTTAGGCATGTTACTTGGAAGTTCCATGCACTACCAAGAATAAATTTGTTTTATGGTTGGGTTTAGTTTGTTTTGTTTTCCCTGTGCTCAGACTAGTTCCCCATTTAAACTGGAGGAACTCGCACTATCTGAACAAAGTAGAAGCAGAACTGCTAAGGAAATAAGTGGTCCTTGAGCTCTAGGATGTGGTAGGAATTGAATACATTTGATATCCCTCAAATATATTCAGTTCCTCTGTCTTGCTGCCCTCTATTTTGCCCCACTTCCTCAGCTCAGTTCTTGCTGTTTCCCTGGTGCTCATTGTGCCTCTCTGATGAAAGGAAGAAACCTCCCAAATTTTCAAGTAGGTTACAAGTGTCAGATGGTGATGCCTCCCAGTTCAAACCTTTATGGGGAAAGCAACTGGGGCAACCCCAATTTTCATTTAAAATACAGTGAGTTTCCAGCACCACTTGTGGAAAAGCAGCGCTTGAAAACATTGCCTGAAGTACTGAGCTCAGTATCTCATTAAACAAAAACCTATCTCAGGATTTTCAGGTCCCCCTTCTCCTAATTCATGACTTTTGCATCCTGCACGTTGGCAGTGTGCAGTTTTGGGGTCGGTCAGAGACACTGGCCCCAAACTCGGCCCATCGGTGCCCGTGCTTGCTCTGCATGCCACGTTTGAAAGCTCACAAATCATCCAGGCCATATTTCTAATGAATCTGGCTTGGGAAAAATATGAGCACTAAACAGAAGAGTAGGGCCGTGGGAAGTACACTTTTAAAAGTACGCCCAACCAGATAAATAGACTTTTTAAACCCAAAATAAACAGATAGAGAAAACTCACTTAGGCAAAGGATGCATAAATTATCTTTACCCTGAGGATGCAGTAAGTTATTCCCTCTTTACATTCAAAACCTCTGTTTTCCAAGTCTGTATTTCATGTCTAATCACTAAGAATGCCCTCTTTGACTTCACCCGTGCCTGCAATCATGCCCTTTCCTGAGAAGGGCCCATTTGTCATGGTGGGGAAAGAGGGTTTAATTAAGTAGGGAAAATGTACCTAAGGTGGAAACTGAGCTCTGGCCATGTTTCCATAGAAAATACATGAAAAAACATGTGTAGATGAGCCTAACTTTTTTTTTTCTTCATGAAAAGACATTTTTTGGTTCCCCACTTTACTCTTCAAAACCCAAAGAGTTTCTGGGTAAGACAGATGAAAGTTCTATATAAAAGAGCAAGGGTGGAATGTGCATTTATCCCCCTCAAAAAATACATTTTTCAAATTCACTTTTTCTCCATTTCCCTTTTCCCTCTGTGAATCCAGCAAATGTCTCTGTTGTATGCTCCAAAGAGAGTCAAGGTTTTAACAGGGAGGGGTCAAAAAAAAAAAGACAACTTGCAGATCTCATGCTGAAATTCCAAGTATTCCTTTAAAACAAAAATATTGAGAGAAACAAAGGGGAAAACTATCAGGGAAAGCATTTAAATTACTGGAAGGCAAGGGAAACCTTAATTTTCATGCCAGCAAAAAGGTTACATGGGGTTTATATCTGAGCTTTACTAACTGTTGTGCTTAATTACATATGACCACTTACTATGAAAAATGCAGCAACCTGCAGAACCTGTACCTTGTCCTTGAGTTGCAATACATGCAAAAAGGTTCTGCCTGTAGTTTTTCCTAAATTTTCAGGACAGTCAGGGTGTTTTTTAAGCAAATCCATGGTCACAGTTCAGCTCCAGTCTGTAACTCTGGATCCTGAGCAGCCCAGTGGGTCTCTCTGTTCCCACATGTTTGCTTTCTGTGTGACTCTTTACGTCCTTAGGCCATTGTGACAATCTTTTGGATTTCTTTAAGGTGGTATTCAGTTAAAATTTTGCCAGGCAAAGACAAACAATTGCTCTGATGGGCCAGTACAGCTGAGTACTGGAAGATAGGCTGGTACTTGGCCAGTCCTTGAATTTCCACGCTGTCACCTTGTTCCCACTGACAAAACATGCCCCCAAGTGACTTTGCAGGTGCTCGTGCACTGAGATAGTGCCTTGAAAGAGACATGTTGTAAAAGACTGATTTTGCTTCTCTCAAAGTCACAAAACTCACAAAACTCACAAACTGGTGAAAAAAGAGGACTGGGCTCATATTATCCCAGGCATGGTTACAGTCCAGGCTTTTCTTATGGAACTATTTTCTAGGAAGTCTGCGTTTATCTTCTGAAGCCATGAATTATTCTTCTCCAAGCTGAAATAAGATGCTGTGGGGACAAAAGGACAAGGGGTAGCAGAGTGACAGAAATGGCAGGTCCTCTCACAGAGCTATGGAAATGTGTCGACACTTTTGCAGAAGGGATGAGAGAAGCCTTCTTTCTCTTTACATGAAAAGCATGGGGAGGAAAGGAAAAGGGCTGCTGCATTTCTATCATCTATAATCCTCCACTTAACCTATGAATTAGCCCTTGTGTGAGCAAAAAGGAAAGTTGGTGGCTAAACCATAACCCGCCCCCCCAAGTGGGTACAAGTCTTCCTTTTCCCGTCCTGAGCACTATATATAATGGGCCCCTTGAATTAAGGAGATATATTAAAAAGAGTCCTGGCTGGCTTGCCCCATTTTCTTCCTGGTTGTGCATATATTTGTGTAATGTCCAACACCCCAGGACCAACCTCTTCAGAGCTGGTGTCAAGGTGTAAGGTGCAATTTTAACCTAGTAATTCCATACCTGCTTTAAACTGCTGGCACAAATGTTGGCAGGAGTGGATGCCTAATTACTCGTTTATACCCAAACTGCAAATTAGGTTTAGCTTCAGTGTGCACTGTGGTTCACAGGGAGGGTGAAAATATGTGCAGAGTTACCTATAAGGGAGCCTGAGCCAGCAAAAACAAAGACAGAGTTCAGAAAGCAGAAAATCCCACAGTGAGCTGTACAGTTTGGCCAAGGACCCTCGCTCTGCCATAGCTGATACCACGTACTTTAACGGAAAATACGAGAGCTTTTGAAACAGAAAGGATGAGAGGACTTCTCTGTAGGTTGCCACAGAGGGGGAAATTCAGCTGAGTTAGCCTGAGCTGTGTGAATGTTTGGCTCCACCTTGATGTGGCACTCAAAGCCCTCTCAGGTGGGTGAGAGTGAGAAGACCATAGTGAGTCCATCCCCCTGGGGTACGGCCTCCAATCTTCCTCCGCTGACTGCAGCAAGAGCCTGGCTGCCCACTTGATCAGAAGTGCCTTCCCTAAAGCTAGATGAGGTGCTTTCTGATCACACAGTTTGATAGGTGTAGATACTAAAATGCCAGAGTTTGTGGTTATAGTTTATTTTTTGTGAAGCTGGCACCCAGAGGAACCCTCACCATCAGCCAGGTCCCCTTCCTACCTGGGGGTGAGGTGGGATCCTGAGTACTGTGTGTTGGAATGCTCTTGTTCCAAGGCTGGGTTGCATCCAAAGAGGTTGTGGGAGAGTAAGAGCAAAGCAACCCAGTCTGGCTAAAGGGGATTTGTCAGTGAATCCATGAATGAAGACAGAAAAATGTGGACTCTGATTTCTGGTCTCTTGCTGTTTCTGCCAAACTGTGTGTAATGTGTGAACCATTGATGGCAGCTGCTGGGGCTGGAGGCAAGGAAATGTCAGTGACAGTAGATGTGTTTGTTTATGCAGGCAACAAGATGATGAAATGGGATGTGTGGCTCTTCCAAGGGAAGCCGTGTGTCCACTGAACAGAGCGGATCTGTGTTGTGAGCAAACTCTCCACCAAGAGACTGCTCTATCTCTGGGCAACACCACCAACAAACCATTGTACCATCCTTGCTGAGTATCCCCTTTACCTGAGTCCAGGAATGCCTTTGTCCTGAAGGAGCAGCAGGCATTTAGCAGCGAGTAGCCTCTGTGTCTGGCTGGTGCCGGCCCGCAGCCCGACTGGCCGCAGCGAGCGACGTGCCGTTTTTTATTATGTAGAAGGAAATTTTGCAAATATGCCCAAGGGTGAGGTAACATCAATAAGCAGGGAATGAACGCTCTATTACATTCATTTGGTTTCGTAACTTCTGTTGGGTCACAGGGGAGCTGCTAAAGAAAACAAAACAAAATCTCTTGTATGCCGGCTATATTTAGTCGTACGGAGCTTTGCGTTTGTTCTGGGGCTGAAGAACAGCATGTCCAAACCTGGAGCTTGAGGTTGAGTGTGTGCTTAAGCCCTGGTCCTGCAAAGGCTTATGCATGTTCCTAACTTTGCACATTTTGAGTACAAATGAGCTTTGGTCTGATGAGCCTGCTCATGGGATGTGATGGGAAATGTCCGTGACCCGCGTGGATTATTCCTTCTACACATCCATAATGCTCACACGTGTATGGGAGTACATCGTGTGTTTGTGCTTGTGTGGGGTACCTAGACATCCTTGATCTGAAGGGAAAAAATGCTGACCTTTGCCTTTCAACTGCCTTTCCAAATGGGGCTAAAATAGTATCTTATATAAAATAGCTTGATTGCGTGTTTTGACATCAAACAAAACTCTCAGTGGTGGCTGGAGGTCCCTACAGCAGTGGCCCCTTCTAGACCATGTTGGGCTCTAAAACTAAACAATATGAACCCTTTTCCACCAGAGCACGTGAATACAGCCTCATCACACCTCTGTTTTTCCCTTTATTTTAGCCCACAGATTGTGGGGGTGGAATCAAAATAATATATATATATATTTCTGTTAGAGAAAGTTGGGATCTGTATGGACCTGCTGTCAACAAACTGCGGTCAGGATGAATTAAAATCAATTAGAGTAGTTTATGACACGAGTTCTCACAGTAATTGTAGCAGGTTTTCCAGTTCTTGACAATCAAAACTCATGAATTAGGTACCTTGGAAGCATGGAAGTTAGAGCACGTGGATTTCTTTAGGTTTTTTTTCAAGGTTTTGAGTTTCCTAAGGTAGCTTGGGTGAGAATTTCAGGCCATCTTCTATTATGGTGTAAGCTGCTGCTTCTAGTAGTTAAAATCCTCATATATTTTCATGAGGCTCTAAGAGTTGAGGCTTAAAGAAAACATCAAATTTTCAGTACTGATGCTAAAATTGGAAGAGCCAATGGTACCTCCAGTTGTGCTATGAATACAGCATGGTTCATGAGCTTTCAGGGTATTTCTGTTGTCATTGCAGTGTGCTATATATTCCAAGCTGACTACCCAGGTGGTCAGATTCACGATGTACCCATTCAATTGAAAGGAGAATTCAAACTTTGATAGTGGAGGATGACCTGTGGAGATGTCTCCAAAATGCCTTTCTGTGATGAATCTGGGAGGTTCCTGGAGCTGCATTCCCTCAGCCCATAAGAGAGTCCCACAGCAGGGACTAAAGGCAAGGCACAGCCTTGCAGCAGGCATCACTCTCCTTTGTAGCTGATTAAAAAAAAGGGTGAAAACAATACATAAGTTTTTTTGATTATTTATAAGTTGCAGCAGATACTTCTGCTCCTGCTTGCCTCCCTGTTACTTTACATAAAATTGTTATGCATTCTAAGTAGTAGCAGCCTGGGCCTCTTGACCTCACAAGAAGAGCTGTTACTATACATTTAACAAAAACAAGGTATTATGTATTAGCCTACACATTTTGCAATAGCTCCAGCAATCCAGTAACTACAGTCCAATTTAAACTGTGCCTGGAGGCAACAAAAATTGCACAAAATGGCAGCTAATTTATAGAAGGGAGAGAGGAAATATTTGGGGGTCTATTCCTTCAAGCCATCTGATTCGTATTATTGACTCATTTAGAAAACAGAAAGTGAGCAGAGACAAGTTTTTAAGGAGTTTGGTTTCACACAAATGACTTGCAATTGCAGCCCATTATTTTTATACCAAGACTTCATTAGTCATATCCCCGTCAAACCTGTGAGCAGTGTCAAATGTTTTCAGAAAACACACCAGGACAGGTATGGAACTCATCAGCCCGTGGCAAAGGTCGCTCTCATTAAGGAGTCAAAAATGAAAACTTTCAGTGTCTCTAACACATTGCACAGACGTTCCTGCCCCCACTTCTGAAACGTGGGGCTGAGCGAGCACCTCCTGCTCCCCAGACATTCAAATAAGATCAAGATGACAGGGCAAGAAAATGAATAGGATTCTTAACTGGCTGTACTTTATAATATGGTACTGATTGGAAACAACCAGAAAGTTGTTTGCCATGTCTATAGTACCATTTCCTGAGGTTAAACATAACATCTGAAATGAAGCAATTAAGTCTCCTTGAAGCAAAAANACGATGGGGTGGGGGAAAGAAGGAGAAAAGGGGAAGATGTGTGTCTGTGTGGTGCTGACTCGGCATGCCAGCCATGCTCTGATGAGCAAAAGAAATGTCTCTGCAAACTTCTGCCCACCTGGGAGGTTGGAGGGGAGACAGGAGAGCTGTGACACCGGAGTTGTTCGGGGCTGGCTCTCAAGCTGTGCCGTGACAGATGTGTTTTGAGGAATTTTGAGGCGCGGAGATAAGAATAACAAAAAGCCATTCACTGAAGCACAGTTACACAGGCTTAGCACAAAGGGGTGAAGAGAAAATGTGTCAATACGCTCCTTATTTGTGGAAGGTTGGCCGTGTTTCTGCAGCACGCTGCAGTCGGGTCTGGGGGCTGTTGCTAACAGCAGCAAGGGTTGCTGTCTTGCCCCTTAAAAGTTATTCAGTGTTCTGGCAATGAAAGAGGATTCCCTTTAGCTGCTTCATTCTGGGACACAGCAAAGTCCTTCTGATGTAGAAAATGTTTGTCTTACAGAGGCTTTGCCTATTTAAAAATAGCGTCCATGGGGCTTCATGTAAGATGACAGAAATGCTTTTAAGAAGTTTTTTGTTTTTTAACTGCTCAGCTCATGTAGACTTGAATTTGCTTGTTATGCTCTGAACATCTCCTTGGGCAGCCAGGGATGGGGTCTCCAAAATGCCTTGGTCTTGGCTTTTTCAGTCTTCCCCAGTGGATTGCAACAGCCTTTGGTTATCGGTACAACCTTTGCTAGGTTCCCTGTCAAATGGGGGCAAGAAACCTGATTTCTGTGGGCTAGTCAATATTTGCAACATCAATCTGTGAAGATTTAAGTTCTATAGTGATTACTTGAAGGAAACAGTTGAAGTTGCAGGTTATTTTGTATGTAGGAAGATGCATATATGGATAGCTTAATAATTATTTAGAAATCTCGGTGTCTTGTTCCATGCCACCAGCATTTGTGCACTGTACTCATTCAAACTCGACTATATTTGCCTCTCCTGCTTCCTTGACTGTTCAAGCCATGTGTGCTTAAAATGCTGAAGTGCTTCAACCCCCTCCAGCCCGACAGCTGGGGGCACAGGTCTTGGAAAAGCAGGGAAAATGCCAGTGCTGTTGGGGAGGTTGTGGCCACCCTGCTCTCATGTGGCCTCCTGGTAGCTTACCCAGTGGAGAGGTGACTGAAACTGCAGATTGTTTCTTGAACATGGGAAATGGAGGTGATGTGATACACAAATAGGTTATAATTGTCATTGACCATCATTATTGGAGTGTGCATGGGGTGAGCTGACTCCCTGACCTGGCCCCTGTCCCCTTTGGTTGTGTGTAGTTCACTGGGAGGTCATGTGGAGGAGGAAGGCCAAAATTTCTGGGTTTGATCACTCTACTGCTGTGGTCTCAGGCAAACCTAATTCTCAGTTGCTTGGCTCCCCTCTCTGTAAAGCAAGATGGGTTTGACCCTCTTTGTTAGTGTTGGGAGCTCTCCTGGGTGGAGCTGCTGGTGAGCAGAGTGGCTGTCAGGGGTGAGCTGAGAAATGCCAATGCTTATCATTGGTAAGCAACCCTTTGGCTAGACCCACTTAATAAAAAGAGATTTCTGACACATATTACCTACCCTGGGCTCACACCATGGAGTTTTCCCCCTTTCCCAAGTGCAAGACACATGGGGTTATGAACCTCCTTCTGCTGAGCAAGTGTGTTTGTCTGCAGAAACCAGGGCTGGGCTTTGCCGGGGTGTCCGTGCCCTCACCTGCCAGCCAGCCCCCGGCCAGCCCCTGGCCAGAGGCACATCCTGAGTGCCAGCCCTGTGATTGATGCACTTGGCCGAGAACTTCCCTCCTGCCCGCTCAGGAAACAGGAGGGCTGGGGAGATAGCGCTCGCCTTTCTTTCACAGCCCCTGCTTCCGAACTCTAATCACCTTCTGCTGTGGGAAAAGAGATGAGATGCTGCCTAAAAAACAGATCATTGTCCGCCTCCTAGATTAATGCAGAGAAAGCAGTATTGTCTGCTGAATGGATAAACCTTCCTCCTGTCACTCAAAACCTAAATTCAACGCTACTTCATTTCTAAGAGGCTTATCTTCCTTGAATAGACCCTTGCAGCTCAAGTAAGAGGCGATGTAATGAAGCGTGTTTTTTTCTTAAGTGAGAAACCTGCTGCAAAGAAGGGGTGAAGCCTGTGCAGCTGTTCTAAAGGGCCTTTGCAGACTCTCGAAATACTTGTCATTTATCTGGTCTTGCCTGACAGCAAATGAGAGAAGATCAAGTTCAAAATCTGCCGGCACGGCTTTCAGGGCTTCTTCATCTGTTAATTAAATAATGGTCATTAGCGCACAATGCCCCCCGATAAGGGCGGATATGATGCTGAGATGGAAATATGGGTTTGGGGGTTATGAATAAGCAGATGGTCCCCAGGAATTTTGCTGCTTTGCCCCCCCCCCCCAGCCATGCCTCGGTATGTGGCTGGAGGGGCTGGTAGTGAAACAGGTGGCATCAGGCGGAAAAATAAATTCGTAGAAGCGTGCTGAAATCATTGTGGAATCCACTCCTTTTATGTGGGGCAGCGATTAATTCAGTGATTTCCCACAAACCAGCCTGTTTTTGGAAAATCACCCACACCACCATTGCCACAAATGATGTCCTGTTTGCTTTCCTGGAGCCTGCTGTACTAAAGACTTACACTTTTAATGTATTTTGGGAAATGTACTCTCTAAATTAAGATTGGTTGCTTAACAGCAGAGGGCCAAATCCTGAGGTGTTTGCTCAACTTCTGCTTGGTCAAAACTTGCACTGATATCAAAAAGCAGCTCTGAGGGTTGCTGAGATGGGATGTAAAATCTATCTCTGAATAACTACAGGTGATACAGGAATTTACTGTAGATGTGAGAGGCTAGTTCTTCTTTTTATGGCCAACATATGTTTAATTTTCACATGTTTGAATTCAAATTTTACCTAAAAGCACTGATCTTGTGAGTACCTCTTTCTTTCATCACCAATAGCATGACTTTTCCAGTCTCACCATCACTGAGACTGGAGTCCAGTGATGTGAGACTGTGGGCATCCAGTTTGTGCCCCTGCAGTTACAGGCCATGTCCTGAAAAATCCTTCCTTGGCCTTTTCAGACACTGAGGTGGATGTGGTTTTATTTCAGCTGTGACCGTGTAGGAATTACGTGACACTGAGTTACCCAGGATTATATCTGATTTTTCCTGTGAGTTGCTGGTTTTCTTCCTGGGGTTATTGGATGGGACAGGAGAGGAGATCCAGCATGGTGCACACAGGGAGGGCAATGCAGAGCTAAATGTGCCTAAATGTCCAGTCTGGCTTGGACAGGAAAATAAAAAGCTTTAAGAAAGTACTTGAGATTGGCCATCGGCAGGGTGGTGGTCAGCTTGGGGACATTTGGCAGGCCCCTGTGCTAAGCAGAAGGGTAAAGCAGTGGGATGGTGATTTAAAGGGGCTTCTGAGCAGTGTGGAGGAAAACTCAAAGCTTGGAGTGCAGACCCCTGTCATGGGATGGAGCATTTCTAATGCTGAAATGGGTGCTCAAAATCCCACGGGGCAGTTGGTACTCCCAGGTTGGGTCCCTGGATGTCATGGCATGGCCTGGACCAGTGTGGAGACCAAGAAAGTCAAGAAAAAGTGGGGAGTGGCTGGGAAAAACATGAATTGTACAATAAATATGCTCATGCAACAAATCTGTGTTAAAGCAAACATTACGCTTGTGACAGAAAACAATAAAAGCAAGGAAATTTGCAGTTAATGGTAAAACATACCATATGTCCACAAATGCCTAGGCACACCAGGGCACCCTCTAACTGCTTTCTTGATGTCAGGGTGTTGAAGGCCAGATGGCAGGTTTCACCCCAAATTACAGATTCTCAGACTGCTGCTATGTATTTCTGTCCTTGGTTGCCTTTTTCATCATGTCTGTTGTCTGACCTATTCCCACCATGTACTGAGGTGAATCTTTCTGAAATGGGCGTGACCTGCAGTTCTGCTTGGCAAATGTTGTTTTTCAGGTACTTTGGAGTGGGAAAACCTTGCTGATAGTGCCCTGAGTAGATCAGTCAACACTATTGCTAAATGTGCTGTAACACTAAAATATGGCACCAGGTCTGGTGAAGAAAATGTTGACATCACAAATCACAGGTTATTCCTCGAGCCCTACACCTGGAGATGCTCTTCACAAATATAATGCTATATTTCTTGGATCAATAGGCATCAATAGCCAAATTCCCTGGACTATGAAAAATTAACAGATGCTTTCATCTCTACTTTCATTACAGGGATTATTTATGGGGGTGTTTTGGTAGTAGGTGCTGTTTGTTAACTGTTTAGGGAGCTGGCTGCAGGCTTCGTGTGTGCAGATACTGACCTTTTGCAGATTTTTTTTGCCTTAGCTGATGTCTTCGTCAGTAAGGAGACACCTGCATCCGTGCAACCCCGGCAAGCAGAGCAACACAGCACTTCAGTATTTCCCCTCCTTCACCAGCTGGATAGGACCCCTGGTACAAAACCTGAGCAATGTGCCAAAAGCCTTCAAAGTTCAGGCCAGAGGTGTTTGTGCAAGATAAAAATGGGACAATATAGCATCCCTGGACAACTCATCCGTTTACACATGACACTCGTTGTGGTCTCTGATTAGCTTGTTAGTGAGGAGGCAGGAAGAAGTGCAATCAAGTTTTTATGATTCATTTCTGTTCCCTGTTTGGGAGACAATGTCAGTGCTCTTTGCCAATCACAGAAGGTGGCTTTCGAGTGCCTTAGGGAGATGCTTTTTTTAAAGATGCTCTCTGTGTTTCTGAAGGCTGAGCCACATTTCTAAATAATAGGGAAGTCCTGGAGTTTGTTTTGTGTTGTGCCTTTTTTTTTTTCTAATTGTATCTACTGACAATGCTTTTATGTTTGCTGCACGTAAGCTAAAAGAAAGCATGCTGCCAGTTTGTCTGTAATCCTGTTTTCACTCAGCAGTATTTGTGCAGAAATAAATTAGAAATGGTACCTGGAATATTTTCCACAATACAAAAGGCAAATGTAAGTTTTATTAAGTTGAAAAGGATACATTCTCTTCTCCTGACCTTGATTTTTTAGCTATGTTCTCTATACCCTTGCTTTAGAAGTATTATTCTTCATCCCATCCAATTACCATTTCTATCAGCTCTTCTGAAAGATTATGCTTTTTGGGTGTTCTTCTGTAGATGTCTTTCCAGTGGCTTCACTTGATGAATGTGACAAGTTTTGTGTTTTCTCCCTCCCCTCATTGAATTGAAAAGTTTTTTGATAAATACAGGCCAATAAGTGCCCAAAGGCAGTGTTTCAATGGCTGCTAAATCTTTCAAGGTTAGGACTTAACCTCCGTTCTCCCTAATTCAACTGCAACCTTCAGTCTGGAGCCAATCAAGAATATCAGATGATACTTAAACAATGAAGGATTTCTGATATTCAGGTACAGCCTCTGTTCAATAGGATTGCAAATTCTTTGTGTGAAGAAAGTCGGTTTTGCTCTAAAGTACTGTCACAAAAAGTGAAATTACCATTTGCTTGGAATGATGCCATTCATCATTGTCAGAATACTAAGCATTGTAAGTAGCTAGGCCTCTCCAAATTAATGCCTTGTTTTGCATTGGCTAAATTTCCCAAATCCTCGAGGATGGGTCATGCAAAACTCATCTCACCGTTTTAATTTATCAATCCAATATGAGTGTGGTGAAAGGGAGCTTCATTCGGTCTTAGCTCTTTTATTTACAGTCTAATTCTAAAAGAAAAGGAAATAAGATATGAAAATAAGTTGGAAAATAAGATAAATCTCTCAGTGAAATCACAAGATCTACTCAGTCCTGTGGCAAACCCTCTATAATTCATTTGTAGGTCAGCTCAAGGGATTAGCCATGACGTATTTGGAAATTCATTTATTTTTATTTTATTTTGCTGTTTCTTATGCATAAGGGTAATGCTGTCCCCAAGGCTTTTCAGGTAGCCCTCAAATCTTGACAACATTTGCTGTCTCTAAGGCCTAAGCCAAAATTAATTTTCAAATAAACAGCATAAAAATGTATGGAGTTGTATAAATTTGAATACAAAATGCATTTGTTTTGCTTGCTCCCATCCACACATACATACTGTTGGCTCAGCCAAAAATCATAACATGACATGGAAATTAACGGCCACATGTACATCATGAAAGTCAAAAAAGTTTCTTAGTTTATTAGAAACACTGTAGTGTGGTGTGTTTTTTTTTTTTTCACCCACTTTCTCCCTGATATGCTCTGCTGGGGAAGCACTGCATGTTAATTGTGCTTCTCTCTCTGGGTGCCTCTGAGCCCGTGGCTCTGCTCCTGGACCACTGGCTGCCTCCTGCATCCCACTTTTTTTTTTTGAGGGTGTGGCACCTTGAGAAATATCGAGATGTTTTTGAAAGTGAAATTAAAAGGGACTTGGTATCTCTTGCAATTTGTTTCTTCAGGGAAACAGTGGAAGTAAGAAAGGTGCTTGGACAGCCTGCAGCAGCAGCAGCACAATCTTGGAAGTGCTTCTGGTCCTGCAGCAAGCAGGGATTTGGACTGGAAGGCTGGAAACAGGGCTTGAAGCAAAATCCTCAGTTTTGGGCTGAACCAAAATGAAAAACCCAACCAGAAGCCCATGCTGAGGGATTGTAGAGAAACCATACAAACATTTTGCTGGTGTTTAAATATGATATGGAGTTGAGTCTTGCATCAGGCTCCAGTGCATCCCGAGGTGTGCCAGGAGTTGCTCCTGCCCCAGGAGCCTGTGGCACCTGCGGGATCGGCCCCGCAGCAGCTAAAAACAACCCCGTGCTCTTAAATTAAAACAATGCCTCTTTTCGGTCTCGTTCCACAAGGGGGCCGCAGGCACGCTGGAAATTTAGCAGTTGGCAGGCTGGGGAGTACCTGGGAGAAAGGATGCCCGATCCCACGTGAAGGTGCCCAAGCATGGGCCAAATCCAGAGGGAGATGGTCCCTGAGTCAGAGCAGAGACTATACACGGCTTTTTCTGAAGGTGTGACCAGTGGCTCCCTGACAAGGTCAGCTGGGGTTGGTGGAAAGCAGGAGGAAAAGCCTGCAGGGGTGAATTGGGATGCAGAGCTGCATCATTGCACTCCTGCTGCTCCTACCCCAAGGTCCTCCAAATTAATTGGGTTAACTGAAATATCCTTCCAGTTGTGCTTAATTAATAGAAGTACAGCCATGTGAGATCTCACTGGTGCGTTGCCTGAAACTTCGTATCTGGAGCAGCATCAGCTGACCAATAAATAGTTGGTTAATTATTAATTTGCTAAAGATTATGTTTGGAAGGGTAGATCACCTTGAAATGTTGCTTTCTATTATCTTTCCCAGCCAGGCAATGAAAGATTTCAATTTAATGTGACATGACAAACTACAAACAAGTGTGTTTTAGGCTTTGGCAGGTGAGGACGCTGGGGTCTGAAGGGGTGCTGCCAGGGGCTGCTTTTCCACACCTACATGCCTACATGCCTACCCAGGATCAGGTGTCAGCCTCCTGCCTGGCATGTTTGGGTTGTGTACAGATCCTCTGTTTAGCAAATAGTTTATATCCTGGGTCATCATGGAGTAACTTCAGTACTGAGTGATCATGCACATTTCAGTATTTTGAAGCTTTTCTTTTCAGCCATAGTAGCTCACCCTGCTGTGCACAGTACAGAGCCTTCTGTCCCAAAAAGAGATCAAAGTGTGCTTTATGGATTATTTTCTCACTTTATTTAACCCTCCACTGAAATGCTGTTATGCTGGACTTTGGGGTAAAACACACGTGGACAAGTTCTCACTCTGCCTCTGCCTGCTCCAGGAGCGCTGCCTTTCCCAGCCTGCAGCGTGTCCTTGATGTGGATGGTGCAGCTCAGACCTTCCCACCTGGCTCTTCCCAGCTGCTGTTTGCAGGCGTGAATTTTCCCTGCAGGCTGAGTGAAAAAGCTGAGGCCAGTTGCTAAATGGATGTTGTTCTTCTCATCCAGCACGGAAGAGCTGCCCAGTGGCCCTGGCTGCAGAGCAGCTGTGGGCTCTGAGCCAAGCTTGGCCTTGGCTGGAGATGGAGCATCTACTTCAGCTTTTGGTCTCCTTCCAGAATCTCCTGGGGTTTGCTCGCCCTCCATCACCTGGCAGATTTTGCCAACCAGGCTGCAAGAAATGCAGGTGGAGAATTGTTCCCCTGAGCTCAGCCCTGGGTTAACTGGGAGTGGGAAGGGGGAACATGGACAGCAGTGGGGAGCTGCTGCTATCCCTTGTAGGGATGTTCACCGGGACCTGCTCTTACCAACCCAAATCTGCTTTCATGCTTGCAGGTCAGAAAGAAAGAAGAACAGAGGGAGAAAGACAGCTTTACTTGCAAGTAAAAGATAACATTAAAAACTGTGGCAGTCAGCATGCCTTAAGACTGGAAGATAGATTTTAAAAATGAATAATCCCCCAAATATTAAAGATAAAAAGGAGTTTGGTTTGTATGTGTTTCTAAAAGTGAAAAACAGAGATAGAATCACTGAGCCACATGATATCGCTTACCATCTTCTCCATTTAGTGTATCTTCTTTTGACAAAAAATTACTGAGGTTTTTTGTGGGCTATTTTTTTTTGTTTGTTTTACATACTTGGAATCTCCTCAAGTCAAAATCCCAGAGGAACACAATGCCTTGCTCTTAATACACACCAAATACAAATTGTTTTTTAATTCATAACACTTCCTAATTACTATTTTAGGCAGTGTTTGCAGCAGAGTATTGCACTTCTGGTTGAAAACATGTTCTTGACATGCGAACTGTGTGCCTTGCTGGCCTGAAACTCTGTCAAACCTGACACATCAATAATATGTTTAGCCCTGTAAATGTCTTTCCATTGTGCTCATCACCCTGTTCTGGCAATTGCTTCTTAGGTGACTTTCATTCCTTGCCAAAGCGTAAAACACCCCATGATGCATGAAATGTGGGATTTGCATTCCCATTTGAAGCCTCAGATTCAAAAGTATGTTGGTGACTGGTTCCTTGAGGGCTTGTGTACGTCAGTGCAGGGTTCTGCAAGGCTTGGCAGAGTGGTGTGGGGGGGTGGTGGCAATGTTGATCGTGTGGAAGAGTGGAGAAACAGTGGATTTTAGTTTATCTTAGAAGAAGGTGGATATAGGTTTCCCTGGGTGTGGGTGGCTGAGTGCTTGCAACAGCACCAGCTCTGCTTTAGCTAAGCAGGGCACATGGCTAAATTAGTTCTTCCTTCCTGCCTCCTTCCCTTTTGCACTCCTGGAGAGCAAAACCCTTTGCCTTGTCTCCCTGCTGATGTGCCACTGAGGAGACATGGCTTTGGCACTATTCCTGTGTCCCTGTGCTGAGGCTGCTCCCTCCCCTGTGCTCCTGTTCTCCCCAGGCTAAGGCAGGGAGACTCTTCCGTTGGCTTCAGCAAGGTCCATAATTTTCTCTCCTTTTCTCCAACTCCTCTACAATCCTTTTACCCTGTGGTATTTATATTTCATATAGATAAAGGAAAAGGGTTGTGTAGTCCTATACCTGTATCTTAAGTAGCTGCACACATTTCATTATACTGTTGGGAAATGAGAAAGGTTTCAGGGCTTTGGCTAAATCCATTATTTGGACTCCTACACAAAGTTTTCTGTAAACTCTTCCTGTTTATACCAGGTGAGGATCTGGCTCCTTTTTTTGCTTTCAGTTTAGCACTGCTATTAACTCTAAACTCCATTTGCTGTTTCTGCTAGGAAGAGCAGCGGGGGGGAAGGAAACTTTGAGCAAAAACTCCAACTTCTACATTTATGAGAGTGATTTTAATAACTTTGGGTTACCCATGCTAATCCTTTAACAGGAAGGGGGTTTGAGAACTGACCCAACCTCCTTTCCTTTCATTCGATCCCAAAACACCTGCAACTCTCAGCAGAGTAATCTATGAATCACTGTGTCTGTCGTCTACTTATTGTCTTGTCTAGTGCACTCCACGGTGGAACTAATCAACAGCCCTGAATGAAGCACTGCTCCTGAGCTGAATTCCTTAAAGCTCCTGAAGTATTCAGCAAGGAGGAGAAATCTTTTAGTATGATTTGCTCCACATTCCAAATTCATTTATAGAAAGAGAATAGATGATTAACAACGGGTCGAGAGACACAGATTTAGCACTGCTTTGCCCTGACCTGCCCTGAGTTACTCCTTCCACTTCCCAGGCTGCTCTAATAAGATGGGTTCAAGGATTGGGATGGCAAGAGCTGCTTGAATCCCCTGCACCCAGCGGTCTTAATTTGGTTTATTTGCCTTAATGAAGAAATCTGGTTCCTTAATCACAGGTGAACGGAAAAGGTCACTTGCCACTCTGACAAATGGGTTTACCCTGAGCTGTTTGTGTGGGGCTCTCAGATAGTGTCCTCCCCCTTTTCTCCCCAGCCACGAAATGCCAACGTCTCCGTGGCACCTCCTGTGGCGGCCATTACCTGTGGTGCCTGGGCTGCCTGCCAAGGAGCACCCTCGGTAGCAACAAAAGCAAAATCATTTCCAGTTGGAAAAGGCTGAGCTGTAGTAATTTTCCTCTTTGAAAGCTGCAGCAGCCGGGCTCAGGTTAAGCAGGAGGACTCTCTGTCCTGGGACACAGCACAATGAGGGAAGGAAATTTGTCTGCAGCAGCCATTTGGGAAGACTGTTTGGGAGATCCCCAAACATGTTCTTTGTCCTCACCTTGTAGTGTCCAGCTGACCTTGCCAGTGAGGTGCCCCAGGGGGATGTTTGCATTTTGCAAACACTTCTCTTTTGGCCAGGTATGGGTGGGAAATGCTAACAAAATGGGTGCAAAAGAAGGGATTAACATTTCCTAAGTGAACAGCTGATCTGAAGAGGAGTTTGGAAGAGTGAGAGGTGTAAAAAGGACATCTGTATCTCCCAGGACTGGGCAGCAGCACACTTTGAGGGTGTGCTGCAGGCCCTTCCCCAAGCAGGGCAAGCCTTGGGCTCGCTGACCCTTGCTGTTGACTTTGGTAACAAACTGTAGCAATAAAGCCATGCCTCCATCCCAATGGACCTCCTAGAAAAAGGCAGCTGAGCAGTCTCACACAGCCTTGGTTAGTGGCTTACTCCGGGAAGTCCTTCTGCAGCTGGTACAAAAGGGAAACCGTTCCAGAAAGCAGCTCAGGAGCTATGTAGGTACATGCAGGAAAAGAATTGTTTTTTTCAGGTAGAACTGAAAACATCTTGATATGTGTAGAAGACAGAGAGCACTTGGAGCACGTTCACTGTGATGTATGGTTGTCACCACGTGTGAGCTTTGTGGACGTGTGGGCTGTGGACAATAAAAGTTTTGAGGAATGGCCTGGGAGCTTTGCAGAAATGTTGCCCATGTGGGGTGGTGTTCAATGTCAGCTGAAGATGAAGCTTGTCTCCAGGTTCTGGGTGCTCACAGACAGCCTCACTGGCAGCCTGCTCAGGTCACATAAAAAATGAGATGGGTCAAACCCCAGATGTGCTGACTGAGTGTTGAGATGCATTGATGTTCACTTTGCTGGAAAAAGTGATGTCTCTTTTACTTCACACTTCTGTTTTGAACCAAAAAGCGAGGTGGGGGTTGGTCCAAAACAGGGCTTTCCAGTTTGATTTGGCATTTCAGTTCTGCTATTTTTGAGTAATAGTCAGAAAGATAAAGCTCTGTCTTGCAGGAATGTCCTTGGATGTGAAAAAATAAAGCAGACAGGTGACTGGCAGGAAGTGAGAGCGGCTGCTCCCACACAGATGCAGACGACTAAATAAGTTTTGAGATCATCGTTCCTGTTCAGGTCTTTTCCTTTGATTCTTCAGATTATTTTTATGTCAGAGGCAAATAAGAAACAGAGGCAAATGATATTTTTTTACAAATATGCAAAATGATGAGCTGGAGCTTATCGGAGCAGGAAAAGAAGCCATTCACACCACTTCCTGGTTTGCCATGAAAGGCAAAATCATTCACAGTGGTGAATCATGGCAGCTCGAGCTGCCTGAAATTGCTGCTTTCTGGAGTTAAATTGCTGCTGGCATGCATGGACTAAACAAAGATGTTAGTTCAGTTCATTTAAAAGAGCAAGTTTTCTTTAGCTTTGATTTCACGTGTGCTTTTGTAGTGCCAATGGATGGTCTGATTTTCTGACAGATGACATTTAAGAGAATTTGTGTGTTTCCTTTGGGGACCTGTGTAGTTTTAAAAAAAAAACCCATCAGGGATGATGATGAGGCCTCACTCCTATCTCCCAAAGGCAAAATCACAGGAAGAGGTATGTGTTGTATCTCTTCAACAACCAAAACTGATGCTGGTGAAAGCACCTGATTCTTCTTGCTGATGCAAACATGGATTTTGGAAAGGAATCTGCTCCTTCTTCCTTCTGAGTGAAGGCATTATTTCATCCAAGTGTTCTATGAGAATCTCTTGTACATGGACTTTCAGGGTCAGACAGCTACTTGTAACTTTTAGAGGTATTAAAGGTGCTGAATGTTACTTCTCAAGAATGTATTTTTTGGAAGGTCTTGTTCCTTCCCAGGTGCTGGTGACAGGAGATAGGTGGTTTATTGCAACAAAAATATAGCTGCTGAAATTAGGCTATTTTGAGTGACCTAGGTGGGACAAAACCTTTTGGAGCCCAAATTTAATAGCAAATAGGTGCTTCTCCAGTGTGGCAGCTCCCGCCCTTCTGGCTCCTCCTAGCCATTCCTTGGAGTTTCATACCTTTCTCTGGCTGCCAGGGAGCAGAACTTTCCCCCTGCAACCCAAACAGAATTTTCTAACTTTGTTCTACCAAATTTAACCTGCATGTACACAGGCAAAACATCTGACAAGACCATCTGCTGTGATGTGTCCTCGTGCCAAAGCTTTCCATTCCTTCCAGTTCAGACTGTCGAGGTGGGATTTGCCTGCTGTAGGTGTCTGTGAGCACGCCGACCTCCGAGCAGATGGTTCAGATTTCCTTTGTGCTTGACAGACAGCTCGAAGGATGGCATTTCACCTCAGACTGGGCATCTAAACTGAGTTCCTCTAAGAGCCTCTCCCAGGGTGTTTCTGCAGGCTGTGTGAAGCTGGTGTGGATGATGTAAACGTCCAGACTTGGTGGTGGTGGTGGATCCTGGCGTAGGATGTGTGCAGACAGCAGAGGGTGCTGGAGTTTTTTCCCTTTCAATCCACCTCCAAGGTTGCAAGGGATCATTGCAAACTAAAATCAATTGGCTCTTACTCTGATTGCTGAACACACAGAAGCCAGGCAGGTACAGCAAGAGAGGAGGTACTAAGCTTGAATTAAATGGACACAGTCACCTTCAAATCACACCTCTGCCAGAACTCCTGTACCTATCAAACCAGTAAGTGAAAACTGAGATTATCGTGATACAAATCAAGAGATTTTAATATTTAATGACTTTTAAACTAAGATTTTCATCTCTTAAACATTTTTATAACTTTTTTCCCCAATGAAATTGAAAACAAAAGCCTCTGCAGTCTTTTATTTCGGAGTCCAGAAAATTTTGTTCTGTCAAAAGTACAACTTTTGCAGACATGATCAACCTCCAGCAGGTTGCCAATACAGACTTTTATAGAATAGCTATGCTGTCAGCTGGCACCTTACAGCAACACCCAGATCTGTACAACTAAAGAGCTTCACCCACGACTGCCAGTCCCACGGGCAGGGCTGTAGGAAGGGTTCCCCTGTAAATGTCAGTAGTAAGCCTTTTAAAAGCAGGATTTAAAAGAAGCAAGGGTAGCAAACCAGGCTTGCCAGGCTGTAAGACTGGAATAACTCCCTTAAGCTCAATAGAAGTTAAGTCACTTAAAATTCTAAGAGCCAAGTTTTCCCCATCAGGACATGGGTGTACTGATTGATTGCAGAATAAGCCTGAAATTCAGACTTGTTCCTTAGGTCCAGCTGTGGGTGAGGAGCTTGAGGGTTGTGTCATGTGTGCTGTGGTTGGTGGTGGTGCTCATGGCAGGGAATAGAAGCAGGTGTAAGGCAGTGGCTGCTTCACCTTCCTGTTAATGCATCCTCACATCCGTCCCTGCTTAAAAGTGCAAATTTCACATCACGGGTTCCAACTCCTACTGATGTCATAGCCAGGATTAAAACTTGGGAGTGACTGGCTCCTGGCCTATTTATTAATCAATTAAATCACACAGTCTCTCTCCTGCTAACTCTTGCTGGTTACTGGGATTGCTTGGCAGCAGCAAGCCCAACCCAATGTCCACTGCTGGCTGTGTTACCACTCCAGCTTAGTTGCCAGCTCAAGGGCACCCAGTCAATAAATGTCTTATTTTTGGATTCTCCTATTCTCCTGAGACCATTGCCATGAGGAATGACCTCCCTTACCTCATTGACCTTGTTTGCTGCTCCCAACCCAGAGAGTGCCGTGGCCGTGGCATGAGTCAATCGTCCCATGGAGGAGAGGTCTCACTGTGATGTTTTCCTTAGCATTCAAACCAGAGCTGTGGCTGGCATCCACAGGACAGTCCAGATGAACACAGAAAAGTCTATATTTTAGTCATGTCAAAGCTATGGCTAAGCTAACAAAAGTCAGGAAATCCAAGCTGCAGATTGACAGGTTGTCCTTGGACTGCCCTGCTGCTTGTGGGCATGGGATGGGGCACTGCAGTCCACGGGGAGGTGCTTCACTGTTCAGTGTGCTGAGGGTGGAAGAGCAGCTACAAACTGTTAGACCCATGATGGGTCCATTTCTCTTCTTTTTAAGCAGTTAATTTTTTTTTTGTTTGCAAAAAAGTCATTGTGCAAAGGTACATGGCTTCCTCATGTTGAAGTGGAAGTCTGGCTTTTGCATGTGAACATCAGGGTGGTTTCTCCACTTCTGCAGGATATGTCCATGGCTGGCTGTGGCTCATGGGTCTTTTTGCACTGCAACACACAGAAGCCCCTTCCCTTTTTGAATGTGCTATTTCCCAGTTGTCTTTTTCTGTAGCCAACATAATTTCTCAGTTTTGATATTTTTTTATTAGCTTTTTTCCCTCTTACGTGTTTAAAAATGAGAGCCATCTTTAGGAAATGCACTATGGGAATTCAAAATCTTCCAGCTTGCCTGCAATACAAAAGTTACGAAAAGTAATAAGAACTCACAGATTCTTATGCTAAACTATGTTTTTTTTAAATGAGTAGCTGGAAAGCCTCATCTATGTTTCTTATTAGAACTGGTAAATTATTCAGATCAAGTTAATTTTCATAATTTAAAAAATTCTGGTTCTGTTCCACAATTATTTAAAAACTTCTTGCTTCTCCCATTATCAATATAAATATGTCATTTTAACTTTATAGAATAAATTTTGGTGTTGCAATATTAAGTGTTTATAGCTTTTACTGAGCAGGCTCACCCAATTTTGGGGTGGAATGGCGATTCAATGCAAAAAAGAATGCCATTTAAACAAAGGATCGGATTTTGCAACCCGATAAGCAGCAGCAATCCCAGCTGGAGTATTCCCGACTCTCCCCCAGGCTGGCCGCTATCTCTCGGGGGGGCTGGGAGTTACAGTCCCCCTGCAACTTCCTCCTCCCTCCTTGTGAGGAGAGGATGGGAATTTGCTGAAGGCTTTTATCAGCAATGTGCATCTGCCCCCATTCTCACTCGGCAGCTCTCGCCAACCAGTGGGAAAAGTCGGGCCAAGGCGTAATCTGCTCCCAGCTTGCTTCCTGCTGCCGTGCCCCAGGGATGGAGGAAGCAGACAAGTGGCCCTGCGTGCTCTCTCCTCGCCAGGCCCAAAAGTTCAAGAGGCTCAGGGTGACAGGAGAGAGTTTCTTGCTCTCTTTTTTGGGAATATTGCATATTTAATGCTGGAATATAGCGGAAGGCTGTAAAGATGAGACAAAACCCAGATGAGCCTTATGGCTTCAAGCTCTTTGGACACCTGCTAAGCGAATTTTGGCCACTCACTCTGTACAGTCTGATGTGATGTTAAGGTGCCATCTGAAGAGTCCTCCAGTTAGATGAGGTGTCATCTTCAGGTTTCAGTTTGTACTCCTGCTCCATCTGCAGTTTGAGTGCACCTGGGCCCACCACTTGATTTATTTCTTAGCCTGTTCAAAAAAGCTTTTGCATCAAGAATTCCTCTTGTGTCTACAAAATTTTGATGAAGTGTGAGGTAGGAGGGATTTTTCTGCTCCTGTTGCATGTAATTTAAGTAAGTTTGGTAGGAGCTTCTGGATATAAAAGACTGATGGATAAGGGCAGAGGGTGAGCACAGGGAGCGTGCTGGGGTCTGAACAAAACATGCTGGAAACCAGCAGGTAAATGCAGAGCAGAAACAATGCAAAGGACCATGAGTCCTCCAGACACAGACAAAAGCAGCCTTTTCACTATTTACCTGCAGACCCTGGTGCAGCAGGGTCTTTATCCCCAAATAAAGCCATGGGGTGAGACTCTGGTAAAAACAGGAGGAACACGTTCTCTCACCTTTGCTGGTGTAGGAGTGGAAGAAAACCCTGCTTGAACCAGAAAAACCATGTTTGCTCAGAACTAGACATTTGAGCTAGACATTTGTTTCTCTGTTTTTTGAAATATTTTTTCTTCACTAAACAATGTAATTGGTGAAAATCTTGTTTCCATTTAAATCACAGGAGTTCTGTCATGAACTTTTATGGTGCCAGGATTTCCCACTATGTATTTTTTATCACCTGAGCTTAGGTAGGGCTAAGGAGAACACATCTGCCATTAGAAGGTTGCTCCCAGCCTTCCTGTGTTGTATCAAGGTCTGGAGTTAACAGGGCAGTCTCAAAGCGTGGCACATAATGCATTTCTGCATTAAATACACCCACATTATCTTACATCCCGAGCAGCCCAGATTGTCAGTAGACAATTATGGGTTTTGCTGGGTTTATTTTGATTGGCCTGCTCTCAGTTTTCCATAGTGGTACTCTATTTGTAAAAACAGATCATTAATGATAACAACAGATGACATGTGTCTGAAATATGGGGTGGACGAGGGGAGTTAGTTTTTCTTCCTATTTTTTTTTTCCTGAGTGTCTGCACTTTGACAGCACATTTGCCAGGCTGTCACTTGCTTGAGAGATCCACGAGATTAGGACCTCATTGTGTGAATGTTTTCACAGCACTTGTTGCTATAAAGAATCTTCACACTTTGGTGGATGAAATCTGGACTCCTAGACACAAACTGTTAAGAAGCAATCATAACAATTAGCTAATGTGTCAACAATTAGCACTTTCCATCAACTGGCATTAGTGGAACCTTCTTCTTATCCATACGCAGACAAAAATGCAATGATGTAGTAAAGAAAAGCAGTGAAGTTGGCTGCTCTTGTCCCTTGCTGTAGCCAGCAAGCTCCCATGGGCATTGTTTACAATGATTATTCTTCCATTATGATGTTATTGCACAGGTCAGGGGTGGTAGCTAGACTGAAAATAAGCTTTTTCCCCCCCCTTTTTTTTCCTTAAACTTTTGGCTGCTTTTACAAAAGTACAACAGAAACGACTGCTGTGAAAAGGTCAGCCAGTAACAGTACTTTAGTGTTTAACTGGTAAATATTTCAAAATAGTATTTCTAATATTTTACCATTTGGAAGTTTTTCAATGCATCTCCAGCCCAGTGCGACTCAATCATTGTAAGATTTCCACAGTCTCCACTGGGAATTCTTTACAATGGGTACATTATAATCTGTTACTGTATCTACCACCAGTTGGTCAGAATTTGTTTTAATATCTTTTTATATGGCATGTTACTGGCAGTAATAGAAAAAGCACTGTTTTCTCAAGTATTTTACATATCTCCATATGTAAGCACTGAAGAGAACTGAAGGCAGGTCTTCCTCTTAACCACAGAGTAGCTTCTGAGGGGACAATACACGTGACTGGAGAGAAGATCAATGTCTTCTCCAAGGAAATGCCTTTTGGGAATGCTTCCTGTAAAGCGTGGCATTTGTATCAGGCTGCTGTGAGACAAACACAAAGTACTGCAGCATCACTCTGAGGGTTTCTCTGGTTAATTGTGGGAGCTGGAGCCAAAGTGAAACCATGTTAAAAGAGTTCTAAAAGTAACACTCTGCTTGACTGCAAGCCAGAGCGACTGATTTGAAACAGGGCAGGGTGCTGGAGCACAGCCTCATGTGGTGCAGCACCCTGGGAGCCACGGCTCGGGCCATGTGTGCACGTTTAAGAATGGTTTGACAGCTCCATAAAGAAGGTGTGTTAATCTGAACAAAGAGGGAGTAGTAAGGATACAAATAAAAACAACAGTAATCAGAGATTCTCTAAGTTCAGCTTGTGCTGGAACAAGGGGAAAGGACAAGTCTGTGGTTTAGGGGAAAATGCACCATCTGCCCAGCACTTCCCAAATCTCCGTGAGACTTGTCTTTGGGTGCAAACCTAAGACCTGAACATACCTTGCTTGCCTCCTTTTAATCCCAGTTCTTCCCTGTCCCCTCCTTCCAGCCTGGGACATTGTGATACTAAACAAATGTTTGAGATTTTTGGAGTGGCAGGGAGTGAGGGTGGGGGTGCTGTATAGTTACACGGAGGATTATTAATATGGGAAATATGGTCAATAAATGTGAGAGGGGTTGAGTAATGCAGGAACATTCTTTACAAATTCTTTAGTAACAGAGTAGGCAGAGTGCCACAGACAAAGAAAATCCTCTGAATTGCAAGTGTGTTCTTATGGCTTTTGCCAAGACGGTGACAAAACCCCTTCTTTCTTCCCGCATTAGGACTCCTATTCAACGATACACTTAAGCATGTTTTTAAATTCCGTTGACGTTTGAAAGCACTGTTGACTTTAATAGGACTTAAGCACCTGTTCATGGTTAATTGTGTACTTTCAGGATTTTTCTCGAAGGGAAAAAAAAAAGATGGATAGACTTAGGCATGTGCTTAAAGTTAAGCAGGTGCTTAAGTGCTCTGCGAAGCTGAGGCCTTAGAACCGAGTCTAATCCTTCCTGAAGTCTGGGGATGGCCTGGGTGCCTGGTGCAGAGAAACAAGTTGCTTAAGTGATAAAAGGAAGACATGAGAAATATCTAAAAGAATATTTTTTTCAACAGCACCCAGTGATGGCTGTCAGCTGCTGACACCTGAATTATAAATTGAATTTATAACGAGACTAAATGTACTATACCAAGACCTCTTCCAAAATAATTTACAGCTATGGGTGCAGATAATTGTACTTGGTAACTCTGATTATGTCCTGAAAAAAGCTTGATTTTTCATTAATACAAGAGCTGTTCCCAGCCAGTGCAGAGCTCGATCTCCTGAGTGAAGCAGGATCAGCCGCTCTTGGATAAGACGGGAGAAGGAAAATATTTTTTTTTCTCTGAGGAAGGACTTTGGTGGTTTTGGTGTAGGCAGGGATTGATGGTTTAGAAAAAACAGTGCCAAACGTGTCTTTCCTTCTCTTACCCTGGAATTAGGCAAATAGCTTTTTGGGTGATGGTGGGCTTACAGTGCCTTTTCTTGAGAGTTGCCCTGGATGTTTGTTCATTTCCACTCCTTGTCTAGGAGGAGAAGAAAAGGCTTCTGTTCTTTCCTTCTCTTGGTTCATGTCATGAATTCCATCACATCAGGGACTGTCCTGCTGTCACCAGGAAGGTGATGAGTAATTCTCAGTGATGCACCATGCCAGGGCAAATCTGAAAACCCCAGTGCCTTGGGGAGTGAGCAGGTCCTCCAGCAGCACCTTGACCATCAGTCTGGCCAGATTTGGTGGTTTTCTCAAAGCCCCATTTCCTTCAGTACTGTGAGTAAGTGACAATGATGTCTTCTGTTAAAAAAAACAAAACAAAAAAAACCACCACACTATAGAAGAAAGAAGTTTCCAAGCTTTGTGGTGGCAGAGATAAGCACGAAGGAGAGAGCCAACACCATTCCCAAATAAGAAGGTAAATAATTGAAATTCGGCATGCATTTGTAACAGCAACAAAACACCTCTAACCCAAAATAAACCCAAAACTGAGCTGTATTCCGTCCTGAGTGAGTTTGGATGGTGGAGGTCAGCAGCACTGTCTTACTCACCACACAGGGAGTGAGGGATGCCCAGAGCAGGTTGCTCTGCCCTTGAGTCTTACTGAGATTTAACCCCTTCACCATAAAACTGATATAATTAAATGCAGTTTAAGTGGTTCACAGGGAATTATAGGGCTGTGGCTGGAAGGATGAATTCCTTGTCTGGCTGTAAGGGTTTCTGGAGAGGATGTACACACAGAAGCTGGACAGAGGGAATTTTATCCTCACTCAGGAATCTGGTAACCAGATCAGAGTGTTTCACACAAGAGCTGCCAATTCCTGTCCACAGTGTATCACAGATGAATAGGAAAATAAAAACCTTGAAAATTCTCTTTTTCTTCTTATTCACCTTATTTACAAAACGTTTGTATGGGAGAATGGCAAGCAGTCCTCACAACTGCAGACAGCAGAGCAAAAACAAGGAGAGCCAGGTGCTCCAAATAAGAAAATGTCAGGAAGGCTCTACATCTCTGCTGAGCAGCCTGAGCTATAAATTTTGGCAATGCCACCACTGTGACCTGGAGCCTGGGGGAAGAGAATAGTATAAAAATGATAAATCACAGCCAGAGTTCCAGATCTTAATCAGACAAAGAAAGCCGGTTCCATTATCAGACAGATTTATATAATCGCTTACTAATAACGCTGTCTTCTTCCTCCGGTTTCTTTTAGTAAGACCCCAGATAACAATCCTGAGGTCACATCCATCCTGGTGTTGGAAGGGACCAGTGCTTTTCCAGCCTGGCATTCTGTGTCCTGCAGGCAGTGTTTCCTTGCATTAATACCTGCTTGAACCAGAGCGCCTCTCAGGGCTGCAGTGAATCTGGGTGCTGAGTGAGCCCAGCATCAGGGGAACTTTGCTAACAATTATTTTTGGTTGTATTCCTCTTTGCAGTGTCTCCAGCTCCCAGCCACTGCTCTCACTGTGCATCCATTTACTTCAGCTCCAGAGATTTCCACGGTCAGACCACCGGGATCTTCTTTCCCCTTACTCTCCCAACAAGCTAAAGAGGCTCTTCCCCTCGCTTTTTGGTATAAAGGCTTTTGGATTTTTGTTGCTCCTCTCTTCTTTTGAATCCTCTCTAACATTTCACATTCTTTCTTGAAGTGGAGGTGCCAGACTTCATGGCAGTTTTCCAGGAATACTTTCTTTGGTACTGCCACAGTGGCATCACAGATATGTCCCATCTCCCCACCTTTTAGGGGATTCTCTGCTGCCTTGGTGCTTTCCCTACTCGCAGCTCCTCAATTTTTTCCATCTTCTGAATATTTGTCTGGTGTCCCTTCCTTGTCATCAATTAAAAACTGTGATCCTGGTAGTGCCAGAGAGTCACTCTTGTGGGAGTCCTGGGAAATTATAGTTGCTTGATAATGATTTCTTTTCGCAGCTGCAGATCTAAATTTGTCTTTTAGTTGTGTGTTACTGTCATTCTGTTTCATTCTGTTATCAGAGAAAATATATTCATTTACTAGTAGTCTTTGCCATATTTCAGTGTCTAAAATATCATCCAAGGATTTATACTGTAATATAAATTAATAATATTATCCAGCCAAATATTTTGAATAGTTTAAGAATATTATGTGACCAGAACTACCATTGCCAAATAAATTAAAACTAAAAAACCCTATTTACTTTGATAGGGACTATTATCTGTACATGCATATTAATTACCATTAACTAAATGCATTAACTCTAAAGAAAACCTCGTCAAGTAAATAACATCAATATAATCTGCCTGCTCTGGTAGTGATTAAATTTGACTCTACCTGGCTGTTCCCTCTGCCTCATTTCAGATTCTGAAACAAGGCTGGGGTTCCTTCAGTCCTCTGAAACTGGCACTTCTTACAAATCCACAGTCACAGGTCAGGGGATGTCTCCTTCAGCTGCTGTAAAACTCTTGCATGTCAATTTTTTGATAAGTTAATAAAAAAAAATAGTCTGACTTTCCTAGCTGAAATTCAATTCCCTTCTATGTTATTTTGAGATTAGGTCACTGTTGAGTGTGCTTGTGCTATGCCATTTTGCCCCAGATATTTTTGCGGAAGAATCTGTTTGAGCACTTCTTGCTTTTGTACCTTATTTTTGACAATTAGCCATAGTATCATGATTCAGATCATTTTTGTTCCTACTGAACTTGAGTTTTTCTTGTGTCATTATTTTCCTTTGGCAAATGTCTGTAATTTATAGCTTGAAATTAACATTTATGGCTCTTAGCTTCCCTCTTTTCTGTTATATTTATATCAGCTCCCACTTCCCCTCTAAGTGACACTGTTTTATATGTTTTTCTCTCTGTTTGGGTTTTTTTATTTTTTACTTTTGTGGCAACTTAGTTTCTCAACTACAGAATAAAGCCTTGTAAACATCTTGTAAAACGTTAACTGATCCCAAGTATCATTCCTATACTTCAATTTAATTTGCCCTTTTCCACTGAATGCTCTGATAATTGCTTTCAGCTTAGTAAAACCATCCCTTAGAGCAGTAAGTGTGTTAACTGGTGGGACTTTTATTCTTATTACACATAATGAGCGTAATTAATGTGATTTCACAAGGACTGGGTGTCATCACCAAACTGCTGTAATCCGGGTCATTGCAGTGTGTGAATCCCAGCTGAAATGTTATTTTCCCAAACCCCTGTATTCCCTTCTAATTAAATCTGGGAATTCTCTGGTTGCACGTTTTTGGTTGCTGAGGCCGTGTAGTCATTCAGGGTAAGAACATGTATTTGTAGCCACAAAAACACCACTAGAGGAAGATCAGGGTGTTGGGAGATGTCTCTGCACCATCCTCATTTTCCTTGGAGGAGGGAAAAGCAGTGGGGAAATGTGTGCCCCTGCTGTGCTGTGAAGCGTGCTGTCCAGACACCTGTACATAACGTGAAGCTAAAGAGGGGAAATAATGGGGGAGCCCAGTTCTGTTGTCATTTCCATTTGGATCATCCTCATCATCACATTTCAGGGTGACAGGTACAGAAATAATGTGTGAAAGTCTCCTTCCATGGTGCATTCTGAAAGGCTGCACCTGCATTTGAGCAGAGGCGTGAGATGAGGATTTGTGTGTCTGTGGGTACGAGGGGACACCCACACCTAAATTAAATTATGCTTTAGTGCCAAATACATTTGAGTGGACTGGGAAAGACTCTTGGGAAGATGCTGAGTCTTTCTGCTATGATATTTTCTGGTAATTAAACAGTTCTCTATTTTATAATAGTTAGTGAAAATGAGAGTGGTTGGAAGGGTTATTTCTGTCTGTTACTATTAGATTCTCCAGATTTGCTGACCCTGAATAATTAAATGTTTTTGATCACTCTGTTTATATTACCTAGAACTGAAGTAATTCTGATCCTTCAGCAAACTTGGAGCACAGCATGGAACATACTGAAAGGCGCCAAAAGATGAAACATTTCAGTTTTGTGGTTCACATCTGTCTGTCCTGAGACTAGGAGACCATTATAATACACTTAGAGCATTTAAAAGCTCCTCAAGGTTGAAAGCCCTGATTAGGGCAGTATCTGTTCATGTGTGGGAGTCCTGCCTGTGCCAAACCTGGGAGCAAGGAGCCCTTGGGTCCCTTTTCCATGGGAAAAGATGTTAATAACGTTGGGTAGTGGGGGAAAAGATAAGGGGAAAATGTAATCAAGGAGACCCTGACACTGAAGTGAAAATAGCAATGTACACATCCATCAGTTTGTACTGTTTTTACAGAGAGTATAAAATATTTAAACTGAAGCCATTAATCATCCTGTTCCTCTGTTCTAATCCATGGGAACCACAGGAGGTCACCAAATATGCATTTAATATAAAAGAATGAAAAATATTGGAGGGAAAAGTAGTGTAATCTAAGTGCAAGAAATGCTAAGAGCAAAAAAACAAATCTCAAACAGAAATTTTGCTAAAAATTAAAACATTATTTTTATGATGTTCTATTGGAAAGTCATTATGTTTTGGGCAGAAATTCAAAATGCATTTAGAAATAGTTAAAAAAATACCAAAGATGGAAATTGGTTTTACTTTTTGACATTTTTTAAAGATACTGCTGGATAGGAGCATTCTCTATTTTGTTTATTTTGATAAAAACCCAATATTTCTCATGGAAAAGAGATGCTTCTTGCAGAAGCCATTGCCAGGTTCACATTCCAGGTTTCCATCAGGTAATTTTGATGGATGTTTTAAACCCCTCACACCACTAGGTTTTGTGCCTTGGGCTGATATTGCCCCCACCCAATTTTAATACCCAAAGGTGAGAGGGGGTGGGGGTGCCTTTCCCTGCCTTCACTGGGTGTGGAAAGGAAATCCAAGGCCTGTGGCTAAGCTGCATCCCTGTGATTTATACAATATTGTTTGAGTTTCCTGGAGTAAGCCTGGCTGTTGATTAATTCATTTATTTAGTGGTTCAATGGCATGTGGATCTGGAGCTGGCGTTGCTGGGAGGAGATACCTTGGTGCAGGAAGGCAAGGGGTGGCAGAAGGAGGCTTTTACTGCCCAGCCAAGGGCTGGAAGGTGGAAATATTTCCATTATGTTCCCAGGTATCCCACGCCTGCTGTAAGAGCTCAAAGAGCTCTGCTTGTGCCTTGTGCTGCCTGGGAATGAGGGAGGGACACGGCAGAACCGTGGGCCTCCAAAACCTGCATTCAGCCTTGGCACAATGCAGCCACTGTGGAAGAAGACATTAGGAACAAAAAATAAAGCTTGAAGCTTCAAGAGCAGGCTGCCAGAATTATTAAGAAAAACATCAAAATGATGCCATTAAAAACAGATGGGGATTCTATAAAGTATTGAAAAGAAAATGTTTAATTATGAGCCTTATGCAAAACCCATCAAAGTTGGATTAATATTATAGTGCTGTTGCCGTAGAGGGTTTAAGTAGTCCGTGGTGGAACATTAATCTTTCACTCCTTTAAAAATAATGTTTTCCTTTTGTTGATGACAAATTCCATCTCTTCACTGTTGAAATCATATATCCAGATTAATAGCATCTAACATAATGAAATCAAAAGGCACAGGTAATATGGATTAGTTTAGAAAACAACAACAACGATGGGGGAAAAAAAAGCCCTGAGGGGGGGAAAAAAGCTTCACTGGATGAGTGCTTTTGTCAACATCACTGTATTTTTTCCTGTTGCTAAAATATAAGGGGGTAGCCTCTGTTCATAGGTATCCTTGTCTGTCTGGGATGTTGTGTCTTGTACATCTGATGTACATATAGATGTACGTCTTTACTGTTTTTAGTAGGATGCTCTACAATTTTTTGGGGTAAGGGAGCCTTTTCTGTCTCAAGTCTGGCAGATTGCCCATGGCTGCACAATCCAAACACCTCTGGCAAAAATTGCTGCCACAAGCTTGCCTCACCCAACTCAGCTGCTGGAAAAGCTAGAAAGAGGTTTTGGTGTTTTATTTAGTACATGTATCTGAAGTGTGGTGTAAGGAGGGTTATTTTGAGAATGTAGGGCTGTTTTTCCCAGCTCCCCTTGCCATGGTATTGCTCTGTCCCCTCTGCCTGGGTGGGTTTTGGTGGCTGTTGTGCCCACACAGACCCGTCACTGCCCGGCATTCCCTGTTCCTGCCAGGATCTTTGCTGCCTCCCTGCATGAAGAGATTTGCACCCCAGGTCAGGAGTTTCAGACTCTTTCCTTCTTCATCAAATAATTTGGGCATTGGAGGAGATGGCAAATTTTTTTTCTGCACATGTCATGACACTTTTGAATTCCTGGAAGTGTCCAAGGCAAGATTGAAAGGGGACCCAAGCAATTTGATCTAATGAGTGGCACCCCTGACCATGGCAGAGGGTTGGAACTAAAGGATCTCTAAGGTCTATTCCAATACAAACCATTCTGTGGTTCTATGATTTCTTTCCCTGGTGGAGTTGGGCACAGGTGTGAGCTGGTGCTTTGGGTGGGAGAAAACTCCAAAATAAAACCTTTCCCTCCAGCCTCTGTCATCCTGTAGTCTGGGCTTGGGCTTTTGTACAAATAAGGCAAGGAGATTTTGATCCTGTGTTTTGTCTCCTTGCCTGTTCTCTCTTTAGGTTTGGGCTGTAGTGCTGGGTGCATCAATCCGTGTGTTGGGATTCACTGCCCTGGCCCTCCATCACGAGTCTTTCCAACATTTGCAGCCAGCTCTTTGTGCACAAAGCTCTACCTGTGCTGCTTAAAACTCAGCTGCTTTATCAGTGAACCACAGGGTCAAAAACCTGTTGCTGTATTCACTTAATACTACAGGAACAATTTTTCTTCTTCCCTTCCACCCCTTCAAAAAAAATTAAATAATCTGTGCTTTATTGAATCACCAGGTACACAAAAAGCAGGCTCTTATTTTAGCAAAAATATCAACACTGGCTGCCAAGGTAGATTTAAAGTGTTCATTACAAAATATTTTGTCCTGGGCTTTAAGAATAATGCGCTTTCAGTACAAAGAAATGGTTATTCTGAACATTGGACTTTTTTTTTTCTTTTAGTTATTTACAATAGGTTTCAAGATTTAGAATTACCATGAAAGATTTACTTATATTGCAGTTCATGTAAAATTTAAAATCAATAAAGTAAATAAATTTAGCTTGTCTGCCTGAATCGATTTCCTCCTATGCTAACGCAGCCCTGTAATGCTGCACTTCCTTATCTCCCATGTCATCCTCCAGTGATAGTCTCGGGCTTGAATGGTGCTGTGTTATCATGTCCTCTGCAACATAGTGTTCCTCTGAGCCTCCTGCCACTTCAGTATTTCAAACCCGGCTTTGGAGCCTCACCTCCCACTGCATGGGGAGCTGCCAGTGCTGGGAGCCAGGACCGAGCTTCCTCTCCCCCTTGGAGCCCCCCTGTGCTCTCACAGCTGGTAATGAAGAAAGGGAATATTGATGCCAAAATAGGGGCTTGGACACAGGCAAGATATGCATGGAAAAGGGCTGAAAGGTTCTTTGGCAGGGCAACCCCACTGGAGAGGGAAAATGGATTGCTCCTTGTTTTTGTCACTTTTTTTTTTTTTCTCCAAAGATGCCAGTAGTTGGGAACAATCAGAGCTTCCATTTTAGTTGTTCATGATGATGATGATTATTAATTTTATTATTTTTCTTGTTGTAGGATTTTAATGATGATGAAAAGCAAATGTGTTCGTCCACTCTTTGCATTGGTATTTTCCTCGGTGTGAGATGGGGCTATTGCAGTGTGCACAGACAGAGGAGAGATCTCCAGTGATGGATTTTTGTTGGGTTTGTCCTCTTTTTTTATACAGATGCCTCAGTCAGTTGTCAAAACTGACACA
>VXAX01005547.1:718814-733814 GCA_013399835.1 Leptocoma aspasia
TTTGGTAGGTAAATCATTTTCTTTTTAAATGAAATTCTGTTTGACTGCATGAAATATGAACAGTAATTAAATGCACAGTCTGTGGGCCTTCCATACTTTAAAGCTCTTTCTTAAAAAAAAACCCAACACAACTGCTCACCTCAGACAGGCCAATTACCCAAGAATGATGGAGTCAAGAGGAAAGTAGCTAAATTTCTTTACTTGAATGATCACAACCACAAGCCAGTGATTAGTCCCTGCAGCACCAGCAGGGATGTGGTGGGGACACTCACATTGGAAGACTTCAAATAGTCATTTCCTTGGTTAAAATAAAATCTGACTGCACTAAATAGACAGTTTTTAATCTCAATTGGACATCTGAAGATTTCTCAAGCTGTTGTTGGCTGCGGCAGAAACAAATTTTTCTGCTTTGTTGATTAAACCAGTGGTCTCCACCATTGCTTATCGGCCTGCGACGAGCTGTTCTTTTTAATTAAAAGTGAGCCACCACGAGAGAGCAATTAACAGCTAGTAATTACTGTGCTCTTCAGAACTGCAACATTTTGCCTTTCATTCCAATTATATAATGGACAAGTGGCTTTTTGATCTTCAAATTAGTGAGCTCTTGTACTATTTGTTTTGAGGCAGATTTGGAAGGTTAATGATGGCCTGTGGTGGCACTCTTTCCACTGACTGATGTAAGACAAGAAAAAAAAGGGAAGGAAACAGGAATAGTCTATCAAGAAATGCAAATGCTGCCTTCATGATAATGAACAGGAGAAACACAGGCAACTTAATATGCAGGTTATTTAATACAAACCAAATAAGCCCTCGTTTTGGTGCTAGCCCATGCTATGGAATTCTTTTTTCTTTTTTTTTTTTTATTATTTAAGAGAAGTTTAATTAAGCATTTCAATATAGATTCTTTAGAGAGTGACACATAACATTTAACTGTTTGATACTTAATTGTGTTTGCCTTTGATTGTGGCACCTATAGTTAAATGTTGTACAACATTACTGAGGCATTGAACTGTCCCCTAGGACACGCGAGGCATTGACTTTGTCTAAAATCTTTTAAGTAATAAGTCTTAATATATTTAATGGCCACTGTGCCCTTTGAGTACAAGGAGCCCTTACATCACAAACAGTTGTCTAATTTTAATTAATATTGATTTGCATCTCTTAAATAAAAACTATAATTGTTGCTCTTGCTTATGGCTCTATAATAATCCTAGAGGATGGACATGGGGAATACGCTGTGTGTATAGGAGTGTGTGTTTTAAAGAAAAGATCAATAATGCTGTTATTAGGGCAGATCTCTGCTTTTTTGATTAGAACTGCTGCAATCAGCTGAGTGCTGCTATGCTGACTTACACCAGTCATGGTCTTGGCATCTGATTTTTTTAAATTGATATTATTACTGGTATTACTTTTTCATGTACAAATACAAATAAGGTTTGTGCTGGTCTTGGCTGCCCTGCTTTTTTGCAAGAAGTCAACAGCTGTAGTATTCTACTGCCTCCTGAATGGATTAAGAATTTGGCACTTTAGTTTTGCTGTGTGTGGCTGGGTTATGCATATCTGCACATCTTAATAAAACCACAGACCCCACTAAAAAGAGACATCACAGATGTTCTGGAAGAAAGAAGGTATCTTCAGTGTGATGAATAAAGCATAAATCCCTTTCTGTGGATTGCTGAAACAAGACCTGTGTTTAAATTTCTTCATATCCATTGATTTGGTTTTTCCTTGACTAAACACAGTCATTAATTACAGAAGTAACAGTAGGTGTGACAGAACAGAGACAAACCTTTTCTTTCAGGCTGTTAAAGCTTTAAGTCTTGCAGTTGTTCTTGTAGGAGAGAAATGGACTGTTGGTTTTCTTGGAGGTAGATTCAGGTTTGAGTTACTCAGCAGATGCTGAAAAATGGTGCAAAAATCATGTTCTTAAAAGTGTTTAAAAATGGTTTGCATTGAGTTTTCAAGTGTCCACCTAAAACCTGAGCTGGAGTATGATAATATAATCAGGATTTTTAAAAAGGCTCTGCCACCAGTGTGCCAAGCTTGTTACACAGCTTATGGTCTGCTGGATAACTGCAAGCTGAGCTCTTGAAAATGTACATTGAGAGTCTCTTCCCATGCCTGGGCAAACAAAGCTTCCATTGACAAAATTTTGGCCTGTGAAGAGTTCAGGACTGAGTCTGGACACAGGGCATGGGAGGTGAAAGCTGGAGAGTGGGAAAATAAAGAGACAGAATTAAAATATTTCAAGCAGGAATAGGGACAATATACATGCAGACAATTTTGAAAAAATTCAGGTGCTCTAAAGTTTAAATCTCTTTGGAGGAAACTGTTTTGCTGAGTGGGACAAATGTTGACTTTTCAATTACAGGTTTGTTAAGGATCATGGACTGTTTTGGTTCACTGTGTAGAGCAGTACTCCCAAGTGGTTCCAGGTTTGAAGATGAATGTGTGCTCTTTGTCTGAGCTGTATGCAACCCCTCACAGCAGTCCTTGCCACGGCCTGAGATGTGTGTGATGTTTGTCTGTATTGCAGGGATGTGGTGGAAGTATCAGGGCTGCCTTCTCCATCCTCTCTCATTCATACAGTCATTTGAATGGGTCACAGCAGCTCACCATTGTTTTCTTAATTCACGGCATACTGGAGCTTCTCTGCAGGTGTGAGGGGGAGGCTGATATGACACAGGATCTCTGAGCCTCTGAAATGAACTGTGGTCATGCTGGGGAAAATGGACAAAAAGGAGTAAAGACTCAGTTTGAAAATTTAGGGAGGTAATGTCAGGAGAAATTTGGAAAGCAGGACACAATTGAGCTGAACTTACTGGAGACATACAGCAAAACCTTCTCAATTCTCCTTTTACATCAGCAAGCCAACACATTCCTTGGGTCCAGGCCTAGGGGGGGTGAGGTGTGTGCACTCCCAGGAATGCCCCTAACAAGTAACTGCTCCCATGGGGAGAGTTCCCTCTCTCATTTCCTGATCATTCCATATCCATAAATGCTGGTAGTTAGTGATTTCTGATGATTATTGCTGGTGGTGATTCCTGTACCCAAGACCAAGTACCAGTTTAGCAGTTGCTTTGCCTGTTATCTGTCCCTGATCTGGTACAGTTCTGTATTTAATAACATCCTCAGGGGGTTCAGGAAAATGTTAAAAGGAATTCACAAAATCATTGAGATCACTGCTGTGATAAATGCCCACTGCTTGGGCATTTATAATATGTAATTCAATATAAATATGAACTTGACTGTGGTCATTTGCACATAGCCCACAGGGCAAAGGCCCAAATGTTAAATGCTGACAGGTCAGGGTGACGCTCAGTGTTCACAGATACATTTACATGCTCAGGGTGCAATGAAGTGTAAACCAAACCTGAAACTCTGGTGTGTTTTAGGTGTTAAGGAAGAAGAGGAATAATGATTCTATCAGTGGCAGTGCTGCTCCTCACTGTGTGAAAGGCCCTGAGAATTTCTGAGTTGTGGTTATTAATGTTGAAACCACTAATTTTGTGAAACCAGGCGATGCTCCCCAGCCCTTGTGTGACGCCCCTGGATCCTCAGGGACTCCACCCCAGTTTATCCTGATGGATATCAGCAGGAGAGGAGGATCCAAGCATTTGCTTCCCCTCTTGCAAACTCTTCATCATATATCTACATCTTGGAACCTGAAAGGGAGCCCTGGCAGCAGTGCCTGAGGTTCACCTCCTTAAACAATCCATCCCCTTGATCTGCACACATGTGGTGACTCCGAGAAATGGGAGCTGCACATGCTGGGTCAAAGGAGACTAAACCTTTCCTACGTTTTTACTAGTGAAATACGGGAAATGGGATGATGGCAGCCAACTAGATTGTGAGGACTCTTGTCAGAAATATGATTAGGAATTTGTTTCTATGTAGCTCACACAGTAACAGACATGAGTCTTGAGCCAGACGAATAGTGGGCAATATCTAGAGAAGGAAAAGTGTTCTCTGAGATGTTTAAATGAGAATTCCAGAGCAGATGAAAATTGGCCTCTGAGGGAATAACATTTTCTTTTTCTTCATAACTGTGGATAAAAATTCCAAATAGATCATCAGTATGTATATTGAGGGGAGATCACATTCCTGTGATATTGCTGGAAAATTCAGTAGCAATGTATTTTTCATTTTTGAATTTTTTTGCTCTGAAAATTTTTTTCTTGGATTTTTGCCATATAATGCAATAAAATGCGCCCATGAGATACAGGAGATTTAAAGTCTGTTGGTGTTCATTACATTACACAGAGTCATACAGAATTTAAGGTCCTATATGTTAGTCTGCTTCTGAATCAACACAGGCAAGTACATCCAAGGTAGGAGAAGCAAAACCCTGGATGCCTCTGCTGTAGCTGGAAATATGAGAATAAGTCTTCTGGATGTGTATTTATTTTGGAGTCTCAGAAAAACCCAATAGAAGCAGGGCTGCTTTATGTGAGGCTCAGAGTGAAAGAATATATATATTCACCAAAAAACAAAAAGTGTGATCGATTCAACTTTCATCCTTTCTGCCTTGTCCTGTGTTGCTGTCTCTTCTCCTAGGCAGGGCAGAGCAAGGCTCCATCAGGGGCTTGAAGGGAATTAAAGTATAAATCTGAAGTATATACTGCTAAAGAAGAGGATAATACAAATTTAAGTTATAAATTGCAATCTGTAGATTTTAGTGAGAAGAGCTCTACTCGAGTTCAGCTGGCCTGTTCTCTAGGATTTTGTCTGGTTCTGTTTGCCATTTCCAGGCAGCTCTTCTTATGGCCATGTCCTGCTTAGATATGGCAATACTTGGGTTAAACTCAATGTTTCTCACTGCAGAGGTATTTGAAAATTGTCTGCAGATATATCTGAAAAATAGCAATGTTGAGGCAACATTCCTTTAAGAATATTATTTTTCTTAAAGCAGAGAAAAAGAAAGTTTCTTCAGACGGTTTTGAAATGTTCAGTCTTTCAAAAAAATCAAAAAGATATCTTTAAAAAGATGTAATATCCATCACTCATTTTGTGATACACCTTGATTTTTAATAGTTGAATTAAAAAAGAATGTTTGCAAAGATCCTCCAAAATGTTTGGAGTCCTGGCTTTGACATAATTCTTTTTTTTTTTTTTTTTAATTGCATTTCTGCTTAAATTTCCTTCAGGTTTCGAACATTCTGCCCACAATCAGATTCCTCCCTCCCTTTCTCTGTTATAAGTGTCATACAGAGAGATACTGAGATCTTCATGGCTCACACTAGAAAACCTGTAACGGGTTATTTTTTTGGCTGGAGCTAAGAGTTATTAAATCCCTCCTGCTTTGCAAATGTCTCTCCTCCAGTGAGCACCATGTGCTAATCTCCTGTTCTTCCAGTCTATGCATCCATGCCTAATGTGGGGAAACAGGCTTAAACCTGTTAAACTCATGTTAAATGCTCGGAGCTGGCTTTTACAGCTGTCCACATCCAAAGGTGGGAGGGCATCCCAAAGCCTCCCCAAAGCACTGCCAGTGGTGCAGAGTGTGACCAGGCACAAAGCATTTTGCATTCAGCTGCACATTCTAAGGTTGGAGCTCTGGCTTTTGAAGTTACCTGCTGACACCACCACTCCTGCCAGGCTGCTTTAAACAATCATAGAATCATCCAATGGTTTGGGTTGGAAGGGACCCTAAAGCTCCTCTTGTTTCAACCCCTGTGCCATGGGCAGGGACACCTTCCACTATCCCAGGTTGCTCCAAGCCCTGTCCAGCCTTGGACAATTCCAGGGATCCAGGGGCAGCCACAGCTTCTCCGGGCACCCTGTGCCAGGGCCTCCCCACCCTCAGAGGGGACAATTCCTTCCCAGTATCCCTGTCAGTCTGAAGCCATTCCCTCCTTGTCCTGTCACTCCAGACCCTTGTCCCCAGTCCCTCTCCAGCTCTCCTGGAGCCCCTTTAGGCACAGCAAGGGGCTCTGAGGTCTCTCAGGAGCCTTCACCTCCAGGATGAACACCCCCAGCTCTCAGCCTTTTTCCGTAGCAGAGGTGCTCCAAACTCCATGTGATCATCTTCAGGGCTTCCTCTGGACTCACTCCAACAGATCTTTGTCCTTCATATGTCAGGGAACCCACAGCTGGATGCAGCCCTCCAGGTGGGATCTCATGGGAGCAGAGTAGAGGGGAGAATCACCTCCCTTGACCTGCTGCCCATGCTGCTTCTGGTGCAGGCCAGGAAGGTGAAGGGGACCGTGGCCTCCTCAGCTGGATCCAGGCTGCTCGAAAAGTTCCTCTTACCTACCTGTGAGATAAATGCTGCAATAAATAAATCCCCAGCTTTGAGAGCCTTGCCTTTCAGTGGAGTCAGACACTGTTTCCTCTCCCAAAACTTGTCTGTGGAGCTGGCCGGTGAACAGAAGTGATGCCAAATCCTTTGGGGAGTACAGAAACCATGTCAGCTGCAGAATGTGTTTGTGCTGTGCCACCATAGCCTTGTTTTCTGTTAAGGGCAGCAGAAGCCAAAGGATCCCCTCTATTTAGAAACCCATGAATTTGGTAGCAGTGGGAGATACTTGTCCAGGGACTTGCTGGATGCCATGTCAGGAGGATGGAAACCGTGCAATGGACTGTAAATGAATTAAAATTTTGTGTAATAGGCACTGCTTTTTTGCAAGTCAAAGTTTCATCTAGTGCTGTGACTTTTAAAACATGGTTAACTTTTGTACTGTACTACTTTTCCTTGCTCTCTGCATAATGGAAGATAATGTCCTGGTTGCCCAGCCCCTTTTCCAGTAAATTAAGGATGTTTTGTTTGCACACTGGTCACTTTAATTTACATTGTTCTAGGAATATAATGCACATTCCTGGGAAAATACTCTTTTTCCAATAGAGGGAGTGTTAGTGCCAAGCAATGCCCTTCTTTCTCACTCTCTTTGCATCTTGTAAACCTACCTATAAGCAAATAAAGAGTGGTTTGTGGCTTGATGCTCTTTGGGCTGAGTTTGCTCCCCGCTCTGCCCCAGCCAACTGACTTCTCTGAGCCGTGACACTCACACAAAAAAGATCAACCTATTCATAGCAGCAGAGTGAAGGGAAAGTAGGTCCTCCCAGAAACCTGCCTCTGGATGGTAGGGCTGAGTCCTCGTCTCTGTCACCCTTTGCATTCGTTTGCCTAATCTCTTGCAGACAAAAAAGTCATGTTGGCATCCAGAAGTTCTTTAAAGAAGAAAAAAAAAAAGGCAAAAAAAAAATAAAGAAGGGAATTCAAGCCTCTAATCCCTGTCACCTTCCCCTCAGAAGGCTGGGGGTGATGTGGGGTGGGGAGGAGTCGAGCAGCCCCGGCTCTCAGAACAAAACTAATCTAAGCCCTTTGCACAGCAGACAAAGCCTGGGAAGGGGATGCCCGTCTGGGAGCAGCAGCTGGGCTGTGAACCCGAGAGCCCTCTGCTCTGAGTCCTTCTCTTGGGTCCCTGCACTGCCCAGCCACTCCCTGGGGAGGTGGGATGCACTGGGATGTCTCAGCCCCCAGCTTTCCTTAGATAAATCAGCCCCCTGCCCCCGGGCATTTGAAAGGGGAAGGGGATGCTTTAAGGCAGGACATGGGGAAACAAGCTGGCATGCAGTGGGTATTTGGGATGTGGTGATGAATGCACTGAGTTCATACAGCTCCTGGTTGTGGGGAGGGTCTCCCATCCCAAGAACATTCCCTTGCTCTCCCTCCACTGCACTCTCCATGCAGGTTTGGATGCTTGTTTGAGTCTGTGGGGCCAAATCCTGCTCAGGACTGAAATGACACTGGAATCTGCACTCCTGCTGCAAGCAGGATCAGGATCTGATCCGACCTGAACTTAATCTCTAGCAGCTGCCCTGATTGGGAGTTTACCTTCTGAGCAAGACAGGCAGCCACTGATTAAAACCCAAGTCAAGGGGGCAGTGACCCCCAATTTACTGCCTGCCCTTGGGCAGTCCAGGGGGTTTAGAATTCAAGCCCCAGCCTCTGAAAAGGCTGTGGGAGTGCAGGAGACTCTGGAGAAGTCCCTGGAGAATCTGGGAGCACCAGAGCAGCGTGGGGAGGCAGAGGAGGGTGAGCAGAGCAGTTGAGAGCCGGGCTGCATCTGCCCAGGCAAAACAAAGACTGTAAATCCAGTGTGAATCATGGAAACGGAATTAACTTAAAATTATCCTTTCAAGGTGAAATATTAGTGGTTACAACTGTTTGTTTTTGTCACACAGGTGTGTGCTGCTGTGATTTTTAGGAATCTTTTCCTGGTAATTTAGCTTCAGGATATTTGTCATGTGCCTTGATGTCTTTAATGGGGAGACATAGTAGTGTGTGCTGAGGGACCTGTGGGTTCAACACTGAAGCAGACAGCACGTATTTAAAATGTAAAAGGCAGATTTATTACGTTTCCAGTGACACAGAATGATAAAAGCCAATGACCAAAAAATATGGAAAATTAATTTAGATTGAAAAGAAACATCCTTCTGTCTGTCTCACATCTGCTGTTCTGGGATTTCTGCATAAATCTATATGTTTTGGTTCTATTTAGTGCTGTGGGTACTTTGATTAATTTAGCTACATGTTACTGTCATGTTGGGCGCATTCATCTTCTGTCTTGAAACATGTACTCCTCAGCCTCTCTATCATTCCACCCCTTCAGGCCTTATTTTCATCACATTTAAGAGAACTCTCCCCTGCCTGTCTTTATCTTGTTAGGCTTTCAGCAGCTTAAGTTGAATCTTCATTCTTTCACTCTTGCTGTCAAACCTCCTTTACCAAGTTATCTCATTTTCCTATTCATAACACCTAACCCATTATATTTAATACTCAGACACAATTGCATCTGAACATTATGTAGGACTTGCCATTACAAATACTTGTAAATGAAATCAGACCACCCCTGGAAGGATCAGTGGTGGCTTTGCCTTGCCAGTGTATTTTAAATTGAAAAATGCCCAGGACTAAATCCAGTCCTGGAATAAGTGAAGTCAGTAGAGCTTCATCTGCTGAGCTGAGATGGATTTGACCCTCCAGTAGTGAAAGCTGGAAGGTTAATAACAATCACATAATCTGATATGAAGCAGAAATTAGTGTCAGAACTGTCCCAGTGGGGGTGTGTACATCTAAAGATGACAAAGCCCTTTACAAGGATGGGTAAAAAATGTTCATACTGCAGCTGGAAAACCAAGGCAGAGAAGTGGAGGCACTTCCCAAATCTCAATAAGCAGTTAGTGTTGAGGCCAGATTTTTTAGGAGAGGATCCAAATCTCCTTTCATGGTGGGAGTCTCTGGGTCCTCAGTGCCAGGGTTAGAGGCTCATCCCCCTGGGACAGGACAGTTTGGGTTTTCTCCCTCTGCTTTTTGAACTGATAAAACGGTGCTACAGAGGGGCCTCTTCAGCTGCAGATGCCTTGAGAAAAGACAGGAAAAAAAAAAAAAAGAGAAAGAGGATGACTACTGGGTTAAGCTTTTTTGGCAAAATTCTGTTGCTCTTGCCCCTTTGTGGAGATTGCAGCAGTGGAGAACAGCAGCTGCAGAGGCACTGCTGGTCATCCCAGGGGCTCCTGCTCAATTTTTGAGGTGGATCCCACCATCTCGGCCTGTTACAAGAGCTGGGTTGGTGTGTGAAAGATGATATATGAATTAGTTCCTTCTGGTAGCGCTGGACAAAACTCAGTGACCCAGGAAATGTTTTCCTCCCCTTTACTCCTATAACTGCCTTCCTTTGCTGGCAAGCTGACCTTTTTAAATGCTTCATCCTTTCCCTCCCAAATGTGGAATTTCCTCCCAAAAAAAAATCATTCTGGCTCAAGCCCCAAGGCTGGTCAGACACAGCACAGGCTGGAAATGGGTTTTGATACAGGACAGCATTATGCTTTTGGCAGAGTGTCCTGGCCTGGGAGAGCAGCAGTGGAGAATTGCTCTGCTGGGGCTGGGGGATCCCTGCTCCTCCCTGGGGCTGGCCTCACCCTCCTCCATTGCCTCAAAAAGGGCTCCAAGTGTTTTTTCTGTGCATTGCTCTATTTTTAGGAGGAGAAAAAGCTATTTTAAGCTACACTAAAATGTTTTTATGGCTCTTTCTGAGCCTTCTGTAGCTAGTTGGTCTCATGGTAATTAAGGCATTTGGCCTTACAAGTGGAAGGATTATGAAAACAGTTTCAGTGATTTCTAGAAGAGCTCCAACATATTCCCAAAATAGGATTTTTTTGCGTGTGTGTTTGCGTTTGCTTTAGTGCTTTGGTTTTTTTACCAATGAATGATGCTAAGTGAAAACTCAGTGTCTGTCACTTCCACTGGGGTGCTCTGACCCAGCCCTTGAGCATTTCCTAGACATTAATATGCACCACTTACATGAAAGTGCATTATTTTTATTAACTGGTGCAATTAAAATACCTTTGCTTAGCTTCTACTTATCCTTACTGCTGGCAAAAGTCGCTGGAAGATTTATATGGGAATTTTTCCTGCATGGAAGTAGGGAAAGAGCCCAGATTTGGGGCTTAGGGACAATCCACTGCCTGTGGGATCGTGGCACTGAAATCACACGGCAGTTTGCCGCCAGCTCCAAACTTTTGAAAGGGATGATTAATGTTTTACCTCTGCTCTTCCTGCTAGAACCAAGTCAGCTGAACCAAAATAGTTCCATTAAAAACGAATATTTTCTGTGGTGCGTAGGTGATGTAGAAATGTTATACACCCGCTGGGTTTGGGATGGTATCAGCCACAGTGTTACGGGATCGTCTGCATTTCGGTGGATGTGTGAAGGAGATGGATGAGGCAGTGAGAAACAAAAAGTATCACTTGAAGGGCTGGCAAAGGAAGTGACTCCTTGTGTTCCCAAAGAGATGTGTGGGGCTGCTTGGCTGTAGGCAGCCCAAGCTGAGCAGTTGGTGCAAGCCAGCGTTGATGCTGTTAAATTTAATATCAAAATGGAAAGAATGAGGTTGATGATGGCCCTTATGGCCAACAGTTTGCTCTCTGGAACATATTTCTAAATTCTCTGTGGTAGAAACAAATAGAGGTTTAATAATGTCAGATGAACATGTAAATAGAATAATGTCTTAAACAATCTCATTACAAGTCCTAGTGCAGTCTATGCAATCAGTCTAATACCTGGCAAGTGGATAGAAAAATACCGTTTTGCAAAAACTACATTTATTCAAATATTTCTAGAACTATTGACTTGAGGCACAAATACAGGTTAGTGCCTTTGAGCCTGGATACCTTAAACATTAAAATTTATTATTATTATTTATTTTTATTAGCTTCGTGTGGCAGAAGATTTATAATATTCTAGTTTTTATTAAGTACTTGTGGTTTTAAAAACTGATCGTAATTGTTGCTGGGCAAATCTCAAAAGGGGAAGAGGATTGGTTGGTTTAGTTTTGATTAAACTCTCAGAAGTTTGGGCATTTGTCCAAACTATCTCAACTCCTGCATTTCTAATATGGGTCTGCATATCTTCAGAGGATAGACTTTTATTTTTCTCTTTATCTTTTCCTTTCCTTTTTAGTTTCTTTTGTGAAGGTTCCTGTCCTGGTTGTGTTTGGGTCAGACACATGGTAGAGTATTTTGGTATATCTGCTTCTGAATGTGACCTGGGAAAGGCAGCTAGGAAAAGGGTTCAAATAGTTTGCAACAAATAATTAAAAAGAAGTTATCTGTATCCCTCAGCTGTTAACCCTTAAAAACCAGGTTCATGCTATATAAAAATCATAACATCACAGAGTATCCAGAATCAAAAGGCACCCACAAGGATCATCAAANTATGAACAGTTAATTTGACAAATATATAGTAAATGTTTTTCCTGCAGTGCTGTCACATTAAATGACAGAAAAATAGACCAGGAAATGTCCTCCTACAGATCCCTTTGCATTCAGTTCTGTAAACTGAATCCTGTAGCTTCACAACATGCCTTTTTTTTTTTTTTTTTTTGGGTGTTTAGCANNTTGGTAGGTGTTTAGCATACAAATGGAGACGAATGAAATGTATTTGTCTCATGGTTTTAAAAGTAATTCACAGGAAAATGTCAGTGTAATTAGACTTGTGTGGGTGTATTTTGTTTTACTCAGAAGAAATGACACCCAGTAGGAAGTTTCAGATTTTTTACTGCAGTTTGTGAAAGAATCTCCATTGAAATAATTTGCATCTTTAGGCAGGATTTAGGCACCTGTTGCAGCAGGTGTTCCCAGGGACTTGGTGGCACTGCCAGAGCCCTCAGTGACCCAAAGGAGGATCTGGGGCTGTACAAACACAAACACAAACACAGCACAGTGTCTCTGTGCAGTACTCCAGAGTTTGTTGCAGTGTCCATGGCCACATCCTCTCAGTGTGATGGTGTTGCTAGAACATATTATAAGTTTCTCTGCGTGCAGGCCTGCAGAAAAAATCGTCTCATGAGAAAGCATCTTTTTGCTGTCTTTTACTCTGTATGAGTTTTCTGTAAACAAAATCTCTGTGTTGTTCTTCAAGGATGTTTTTAGATTCCTCTGCCTGTCTCCTTCTAGTGGGAGAAGGAGGTGAAGGACTGTAATCTCTGATATTGTAAGCATTCTAGCATTCTTGTACAGGGCAGTGAAGAAGAAGCATCTGAGCTCTGTACCTGGGCACATTATAGCCCAAATCCTCTGATTGTGGAGTCATTTTAATAAATCCTTTAGCCTTCTGAAATTATTGTCAAGAGTCCTTTGTCAATGTACGGACCATGGCAATACGATGGAGGCTGCCTTTGAACAGCTGCTGGTATTTCCCTGTTCCAAGCTGGCTGAGATGCTGGAAGCAGCCTTGTTGAGCTGATGGGCTTCTCTTGCAGTGCTGGTTTGGGTACAGACAAGGTGTAGTGCATGGTTGGAGCAGTTTTTGTAGGGATTGTGTCCATCATGCTCTGGAGAAGCTGCTTTTCTCCCTGATGGAAAACCAGGGTGCTTCCTCCCCTCCTGGAGGCACAAATCCATGCTCAGTACCTGGTCCTACCGTGGAGCACAACCCTGGTTTTCATCTGGGGTTCCAGAGCTGTGCTCAGCCCTCCTCTTTGTGTAAGATGTTTGTGGAGCACTGAGCAGACCTTTATTCCTTTCTTCAGCAAGAACAATTTTCTCCATTCCCTCTCACGCACAGGCTTTTGCTGTTCTAATTGTGCAATTCCACCTGGGTTAAAACAGAAAAGTGTTTCTAATTGGATCCAGGCTAATATCAGGCCAACTTGCTGTGGTTTTCCAGCATGACTGAGATATTCCACCCTCTGCCAAGCAAAAGGACACAATTTTTGCTGTAAAATCCCCATGATTTTCACTTGGAAAAAAAATACTATTTTTTTTTCCTTAAGAAAACCAGAATAAAAAGTGTAATAAAAATATTTTATACAGGGCTGTATTTTGATAGTTTTGGGAATGATGCTTTACTAGACCAGTTTCTGGTCACTGGTAGGTGTTGGTGGTGCTGAGAGCTCTGTGCACAAACCCACCAGGAGTGTTTGAGCCATGACCACCAGCGTTTGCATTCGGTCACCTTCTTCCAGCGCTGAGTTTTACGTGCTGCAGCATTATGTAGTTTTATTATTTTAATAGATGAGAGAGGCCCATGATCAATAGCAGGGATGCTTTTATCTTAATCATCCATGCCTCATTGATAAATATGGAGATTTTCAGCCTGTTAGGCTGCTTGTGATTTTCTGTGGCATGGTAAAATGGACCGAGGTAATTTCACCATTCCTAAAATGCCATAAAAAGAGTAATCAGGTTATATTAATTTTGCCAACTGTATTATTGTGCATCTCTGTTTAAAAGGTGTTGGGATGGCTGCAGTGGGACTATATAAGATCCCTTTTTACCTCTGGCATTATTCTGCCCCTAACCCTTGTGTGTCAGTTCAGGATGACACATGAAAAGTGTAACCTATGTGCAGCACTGATTTAATACATAGCCAACCTGTAAAATACATCTGTGAATATTTCTTTGACCAAACTAGAACCAGTGACCCTAAAACATCCTAATTTCACTGAAGTGAAGGCTCAGATATAACGTCTGTTTTTCAGATCTGAAATTAATGTAGTTTTTGTAAATGGTCAACTTTATTATTTATGTAGGGAGCATGCCAGGGTTGGAAATCTGTTAAAAACAATCAATGTTTGTTAACCACTGGCTGAATGGCAAAAGAAACATTTGGCATTTTTTGCTCTATTCATCAATTTCTAATACATGGGTGTAAAAGATTTTAAGATAATTTTTTTAATAAGAAGAAAGAATTTTATTGTGACAGCCTACTAACTCTTATAAGCATTTTATTACAGAGATAACTACCAGCAAGTGTGTGAGTGCATCTTAGCTTGCACACTGCTGGAAATCAGTTTTAAGGGGGGTGAAGCTGCCAAAAACTTCAGCCATTGGTAGGCAAGAAAAGGCACTTGCTTTGTCCCTAAATGTGCCTTTTCAGGTGAAAAAATAGCTGTCATTTCTTACTTTTGTATAGAGAAAGGAGGAACAAGAAACAGGAAAAAAAAAATGTCAGGAGAAAGAGTTCAGGGCCCACATCTTCTAAAAGAAATCAACTTCAAGGCAGGCAAGGTGATAGTGAGGGTGTGAGGTGAGGATGGAGCTGAGGCTGGAACAAAGGCTCCTTTGCTGCTCCTGCTTCTCCACAGGCACCTCATGGTCCCCCCAGCACCCTCCCTGGGCAGGGGGCTTGGGAGGAGACACCCAAAAAATACAGGGTTAATGAAGGTCGGTTCAGGGCTCCTTGGTTAGGAAATAAAAATGCACAGAACAGGTTAACTCTGCCTTTGTGATACCCCATTTTCTCACCTGTTATCTGCATTTTCAACGTGTCTAAGGGAAAGCTTATAAATGCTCTGCTCAGGGCTTCTTTATGGAAAAGCTGGAATGAAACAACGCAGAGTACAAGCAGAAGTTTCAGACTCGCTGGATGTCTCTTTCTGTCAGATGCCACAGTGTCAGGCTCAAAGCCATTTGTCATCCCTGAATTTCATTATCTGCTCCTTCCCTGTCTTTCAGTCTCACTTTGCTAGGACATTTGTTCACCGTTGACCTCC
>VXAX01005547.1:738814-801864 GCA_013399835.1 Leptocoma aspasia
AAACTCTTGCTGGTGCTCGTGGCAGAGTGTAGGTAAATACTGGGAGAGATCAAAATCATCCCTGTTATTCCCAGGAGAAAAATAATGGATCCCACTGAATACAACAGGTGCTGTTTCAAGGACAAAAGTGCCTGATACTAAAAAAAAAATTAAAAATACCACTTTCTCAACGTTATGGGAATGGCTTTCTGTCAGAAGCTTAAAAAATTACGTTAATTATCTGCTCCTTTGAAGCAGCCAGAAGTGTCACTCGCAGTGACATCCGAAGGGTTGGTGGCAGCAGCTGTGACAGCTGAAGGAGTGACTGGCCCAGGGATTGGCACCACTCTCATTTGGATAAGAGGGACCTGCAATTCCTTGATTGTTGGCCAATGCTGTGATGGAGGGGGTGTTTTCCCAGGTGGATGTGATCATCCCAGGGTGGGAAGGGCCATGCTGGAGGTGTCCCCTGAGCAGACACTGATTGACCTTCTCACAGCCACCTGCGCTGGGGACACAGGGGGGTAAATTTCAGAAATGGGCTCGTTGTGCCATGGGGTGTGAACATGGTTGGGGTTGCACCTGTGTGGCTCCAAGTCTATTTTTTTCTTTTTCCTTTGAGTACTGGTTGATTACTGATGTTAATCTACATTTTTTAATGTACATTATATGCATATTAAAAACTTTATGTGTAGGGTTTAAATATCAGGGCATTAAATTTAGGTGCAGCCTGAGCTGTATCCCCTGCCTGGCATAGAAGGGCTCAGTCTGCTCATTATCACTGGAGTTTTCAGGTGTTCAAGTTACACAGCCCACCCAATTCAGCTGTGAAAGGCAGATATAAAGTTGGCTGAGGGGGCTCAGGAGTTTTTGGCTGGTGTCTGTAGTGAAGGTTAAAGCTCCTTTTTTACCTCTCAAGTAAGTAGGTAATTTTGCTCATTTTATTTGGTCTAAGTGCTTAAAATAAGTTCTCGTGCAAAAGTTTTAAACTTCCTCTAGTCCTAGTTTATAAAATGTGGTAACTTTAAGTTGAGTAACAATCTTTCAGCTTCTCACTCTATATTTTATGCACCTGTAAAAAAACTCTCATCTTTTCTCTTAATGTTAAAATGGTAACTGGCCTCTTGTGTCCTGACCTGTGCTGGTTTCTGGCTGCACTGGGCTGTTCTGAAACTAGCCAGCAAAATAGGCAGGTAGAAATTTTAATGGCAATTTTTTCTTTGAATTGCTTTAAAATGTCTTTAATTTTTTTTTTTAGTAAGAAGTGAATCTTATAGGTGATCTCAAATGCAAGTTTTAATCTGAGTGGCTGTGATTCTAGAGGAAGGTCTACATTTGAATCTGATGCTCTTGGCTGATGATTGTTCAAGAGGGGTCTGCACTGGAGAAGGGTATAACCTTCTGCTCTACATATGTATTCTCCCTCTATATATATAATATATATAGATGGAGAAATTCACAGAAAGCTCTTTGGGCACTGCTCTGCTGCTCCTGCTGTGTTCCCAGTGATCTTTACCAGGGTGGGAATGGCACAGTTAATACACTAAGTGTGGTGAGTGGGAGTTGTGCCTCTGGAACTGTGAGCAGAGTTTTCTTAAGGTGACTTTCAATATTTTATGATACCAAAGCGCCCACGGAACAAATTATTAGATCAAAAATTGTGTGCCTAAATGTTGATTGTTTGTTTGTTTGTTGTGGATACTTTGGCTTTTCCCATCTTCCACAAACATCTTGCCTTTCTCATTTGGTAGGAATTACCAATATGAGGCTAGAGGTTTAGTGCTCAATATACCTCTTGTTAGTTATTTTTACTTTGTTCCTTTCAGTACCACCTGATTACTTGTTTAAATAGTGGAAAAGAAATAATAGCAATGGAGTGAAGGCCAGAGACACAAATCTATGCCTGTGAATTTTTTTCTCTTGTTTTAGAATATTATTAAATTTCTTCAGCAGTTACTATAACTGCAACCTGAATTGCTGCACGTTGATCTCCTAAAGTATCAATAATACTTATAAATATAAAATGTACCTGGGGGAGACTTAGTGGAGAAATGATGGCTTGTCCCAAAAGCAGCAGCTGCCAAGACACTCTTTGTACCCTCACTCACACGCAGGTGGAGGACCTGGGGGCCAGGCAGAACTGGAGTGAAATGAAATACCAGCTGCTCAGTGTCCCTGTGATTAGATCCTGCCTTCCAACAAGCTAAAACTCACCTGGAGTGATTGTTCCTTTAATGTCCCTCTCAAATACCACGCTGAGGATTTATATCTAGTGTTGTGTGGGATTTTTGGCTAAATACATAAGTGTTTAACTGACCTGCTTTGATGGAAGAGACACTGGAAGCAGTCACTCCTAGGAAGTAATCCAGAGTTGCTTTATTTTCAAAGTGCTGATTTAACATATTGGCTGCTGAGCACAATGGTTTTAGGTTGGAAAAATATTTGCAGAAATTCTCAGCTGTGCTGCTCCAAAATGGAGGCTCCTGTGCTGAGGTATTTGTGGAGTTTGGTGTCACAGACAGCAGGTCTGAGTGTGCTGTTGGTAAGTGGTGTGAGATTTGTCCCCACATCCAAATGTCAGTGGTGTGAGATGTGTCAGCTTGGTGCATGGAGGGGGCATTTGTGCTGCAGTAACAGAGGATTCCTAATAGGAGATATTTCTCTCTTCAAGCTGCCAATAAAATGCTCTAGTTGTCAATAAGGGAGAATTGCATCATATTTTGAAGTGTTTTTGTACCACAAAACCTGTTGCTGGCTTGTGTTTTAGCCAGAGTTCAGACAGTTTTCTCCCTGCTTTGCAGCTTTACATAAAGCATTGGGTTCAAGGGAAGCACTTGTGATGACTACTTTTTTTTTTTAAATTTTGTTTTAGAGGTGACACTCTTTGTCCCTAGCTGATAAGAGATATTCAGACCCTGTGGTGGTATCTCATCTGTGGTTTAGGTCTATGTGTTCATGCTGCCTTACATACCTGGAGTGCTTCAGGGAAAGGGACAGTCGGGAATAATCCATTTTTGGTGTTTAGTGCATACTCCACTTATTTAAAAAAATCTGTTCAAAAATCTTCTCTAATAGAATATTGCTTCTTAATGAATAGACCCCCTTGTTATGGGACAGCTTAGTGCTGTTAACATTTTTCTCTCATTTGGCGTTATTAGTGCTATCTCCCATGGCTATCTGTAAAGCCAATTAGTAGAGAAAATAACAGCCATATTAATCTCCCAGAGCAGTGCAAGAAAAAGAGTCATAATATCATAGAGAAATTATTCTAAGTGTGAAAAATTGCCCACTTTGTCTATTTCATTTTTCTCGAACTCCAAAATTAATGACTTTCTGGAAAAAAAAAGATATATTTATCTCTGTATAAAGGGAGCGATTTGATGAATGCTAAAGAGAAACCAATAGACCTTTAATAAAAATGTATATGTCCATAATCCTATAAAATCCTATGAATCCTATTCCAGTGTGCTAAACTGCTGATTTGTATCTCTGTGTCAAATATAATTACAGGCAATCAGGAGCTGTGTTATAATATCTATTAATCAAGACCATAATTAGGATTTTAAGAAGCTGCTTGCTCGAGTTGGGAAATGCAGCAAGGAAGTGCCAGAGCTGCTGAGCCTTTCTTTGGCTTTGGGACCATTTTTGCAGCCCTGGGCAGGAGATTTGGGGGTTCTGTTCCCCACAAGAACAGGCTCTGCTGGGCTCAAGAGGGTGTTCAACCTGTACTCCATCACATATTTGGGGATGTGAATGGGAAAAGTGGTCACTGGTTGCACAGATGCAGCTGTTCATGCCAAGCCAGCAGAAAGTATTGATTTTTTGGGGGGGTTTCATGGCATTTAGGTGAGTCCCCTTTGGTAGAGTTGGGACCTGACCAAGGGACATCTTGACTGTCTGTGTTCCCAACATGGCACTGGGGAGCTGTGCACCAACTGCTGTGAATATTTCTGAGCACTTCTGACCTCTCTAAGTGCCAATCAGACGAAATGGGGTTTGGAGAAAGGATGGGACTGATGGGCTTTGCTGCTGGCAAAAGCAAAGGAGCTGATAAAGGTAGGCCCAGACAGCCAAACCCACTGGTAAGTCACTTGATAATTCAATATTTCAACATATTGAGATTTTTTGGCTCTCAAAGCAGTAACCTTAAATGTGTTTTGTTTTTTCTTTTTTTTTCCTTTAAAAAGGCTGTTTAATGCTCCTGAGTTTGGCAAATTTGGATCATCTCCTTTGTCTGCTTCCTCTCCTTTTTTTTTTTTCCCACTTGTTTGCTCTCCAGGCATATCTACCTCAACTTTTACCAGACCTAGTCATAACAAACTGAACACGGTGTGAATGTTCCCAGCCTCATTTTAACTAAATTAACTACATTTACAACCTCAGTGTCAGAGCTCTGAACAATGAAAGCTTGCCACCGAACACATGAAACAAAAATGAAATTAGCCAGCAGTAGGAAACTACAAACAGCTGAGGCATTCAATTGTTAGCCATTTGAAGGATTAACTTCTAAATCATGTAGAGCTCCCTTGGTAGTTTAACTAGTTGGGCACTCAAGGGTATATAAAAACACACTTTAAAGTAGAAATGTATTTCTTTACCTATAAAAGAGAGATTTACTGGCAAGTTGTGATATTATTAATGCTAGAATTTTCTGCCATTGCCTGTAGTAGTTAATCATGCTTTCTTCTACCTCCTGCATGCACTTTTCTGTTGGGCTCCCAATGAGAGACAGTGCAGATGAACTTGGTGTTGGGAGACAGATGACACTATTACCTAGAAATACAGTTAACTAACTTAAGCTGGTAAAACCTGCCTCCTGCACGCAGTTCCTGCACATGAATAACTTCCTTCTGTGGATATTCACCCATTAGATGTATAAACTACTCATCTGGTCTTAAATATTTGTATCCAGTTGTTATTATACCGATAATTATGGAGAATTCTCTGTATATTCTCACTCTATGAAAGCTAGGATAAGCCATGAGGGTTTTTTTTTTTAATAGTAAGATTTGGTAAAATATTTTCTTAGTTAGCAACCCTTAGTGTTGCAAAGGGGTTAATCAGAAGGACAAGAAAGGGAACTCTACTAATTATGGTCATATGTTTATTTGAATTCAGTCTTTTCCCTGTCACCTGAGAACACTGTCATGGACCTATGGAGCTTCATAAGGGAAACATTCTCCAACTCTTTTCTTAATATGTCTTTCAAACAAGACCCTGAAGTCTTCAGACAAGTGTTTATTCAATCAAAATCCTTCAGATTGTACAATTAAGATTGATGAATTTTATAGCAGTTCTTTTTCTTTTTAAATGAATAGCTCTAAACAGAGGTGACTTCCTCTCCTAGCATAGATTTGATAATGAAGCCGCTGAATTTATTTATAATATAAATGTATTATAAGAGTGCATTTTTCAGTAGAAATCCAAATGAGGCGCTCATTTGGAGGGGAAAAAAAATAACAGCAGGAACGTAAACACAAAGCTGAAATAAAGGGAGAAAATGTAGAATCACAAAGAAAACCTAAACAAATAAAGTGCAAACAGAGAGTGACAAGCGCACTCAGCCCCTGGATTGGTTATGGATGAGTCGACAAGTATATGATGAAATTAATGACCCTCTGTCAACTTTTTAGATCTCACTTTTAAAGAGAATGGACCAAAAATCAATAGCCCCCAAACCACTAGTACTCCAGCGAACCAGTTTATCATTTATCTTACTGCTGGCACTCATATAGAAAGTGCAGCCAAGCACAGCATAGGACTTTCATTGGTAGTCATCATTACAAGCAATGTTTGAGCACTCCAGTTAAAGGTCAAAGGTGTGCAGTACAGCTCCTCTGAGAAGTACCTATTTGAAATTACCAATATCTGTGTATGGCTTATCCATGCTCTACACTATTGTTCTATTTTTTTTCCCCACCCCCATGTGCATTTCCCTGTTCTGAGCTCTACCTGCTGGCTGAAGCAGAGGCAGTGGGGCTGTAGCCCAGCACAGTGGTGCCTCCACACCTAGGGTCAGGGCTGAGCTGATGTTTCCATTATTCATTCTGATTCTCAAAACGTTGCATCTCACTCACTTCTAGTGGCATCAAGATGAAATCACTGATGGATGAGCTAACACCTCAGATGAAATTATTTTTCAAATCCCCCACCTCCCAAAAAGTTTTGGAATCCTATTCAATATCTGGGTTTGAGATGTTTAGTTTAAAAAGTCCAATGCAGACTCAGCTGTTTAAATTCTATGTATTGTAAATGGTTTTCTGGTAGCTAATAATAAATTTGGTGGACTAACAAGATCAGTTGAAAAAAGTTAAAATCTATAGGAGTGGAAAGTGTTAAGGATTATAATTTTGTCATTACTGGTAAGCCAGGTGTATGCCTGCAGTGAGGAGAGTGTGAGTTGCACCAGTTGCTCCATGTAGCTGTTGTCTTGAAATGTGCATAGTCTGAAGGGATAAATTGGGATAAAATAAGGCAAGGAAAATTATCCCCTTTACATGGATGGGAAACTGAGGCACCAAGCAGGCAAGAGGCTGTTTTAAAAATCAGCTGAGTTAGGAACTACCTGTTCCTGTGGGAAAACTAATGGAGTAGAGACATGAATTCAGGTTTTCTGATCCACCTTGCAGTGTGTTGGCCCAGGATCCCTCTGGTTTGTTGGTGTTTGATGTTCAAACCCCATCAGAGGGGACTTGAGCTGGCACCTTCCCTGGTGCCTGTGCCATGCTGTGGCTGGGGATGTTTTGCTCAATGATTTGCTCATGTAGCAGCTCTGTCTGTGTGCTGTGGGCACTGGGGGACCCTCTGGGCTCATCCCAGTGTGTGCAGCCAGAGAGGTGCTGGTCACACTGGGACCGAGGTGAGTGTGCAAACAGGGCTGCACTGACCCCGCTGTGAGCCTGTTTGTGCCTCTTCCTTGTGCACATGCCAAATGCAGGGTCAAAAAGTCTGCTTTTACAGAGCCAAGGCACTCTGGAAATGTTGGCACAGCTGCGGGAGGATAAAATATTTCCTGCCACAGCAGTGTGGGAAGGACGGCAGCTGTGCTGCACCGCTGCAGGCAGCGAGGTTTGTTAATGGTCCTGCAGCAGAGAGGTTTTCCTCAGGTATCTGCAGGCAGGGGATGCTGCTCTGGTATGCAGGAGGGGAAACTGTGCAGCCACACTTCATAGATGTCAGTGGGACAACACAGTGCTGAACATGAGAGCTGGAGTCTCCCAAAATACACCCTCTGTTAAACGGGTTGTGTCACATGTTCCAGTGAGGCAGATAGAGGTTTTGAAGGACTTGGGAGAAAAATTGTGACTCAATAGAAGGGTTTGCCTCAGTAGGGACATCTGTTACAGATAAGAAAGGTGTAGAGCTCCCACTGAATGTGTGCGTGTCCTTGATCCCCATGTGGTGGTGGCAGGCTGGGGAATTGGTTGCTGTGGGGAATAATGTTAAAATGAAAACTCAAACAAGACCTGCAAACAAAATATTCCAATATATTAAAAATGTTTAAGGAAAACAATACCTCTAGACATAAAGTAAGACATAGGTGAGATGAAATTTAAGGCCAAGAGCTTCCATATGACAGCACTTAGAGAGGATCTGTTGTGTCTTCAGCATTGCCATGTGGATGCACAAGGGTCCCAGCTCCTGCTTTTGCAGGTGTGGGATGCCTTGGAGGCTCAGTGCCTCTCCACCTCTGACCAGTGGGGTCCTTTATCCCTCAAACACTGGTGATTTCACTTTGGTGCAGAGCAAGTCCTGCTTTCTTTCTGGCCTCCTGTCATTCTGGTTTGCCATTCAGAAAGCCTTGTGCAGCTATGTGCAAATAACAACAATTCCCTCTAAGTCTCCCTGTCTGCCTCTTCATTTGAGTATAAGCACAGTCAGGCACAAAAGCTGCCTTTCTAACAGGAGCTGAGTGGTTTTGGTGTTCAGCTCTGTGCCTCTGCTTGCTAAAACCTCTGGCTCTTGTTCTCCCATGTGAGGCTCAATACAAGGACAAGCATTAAGGGCATTTGTAGGCAGCAGTGCAGGGAGGAGCAGGGTGTCACTGGAGGGAGTGGGACTGACAGTGTGAGCCATGGCTGAATTTCGTGTGAGATGTGCATACGGCAAAGCTCAGGCTCGTTGGAATGTACCTCAGCTCTGCTGGGCATTTGCAGGATTACAGGATTCTCCTGAGTGAGGAAATGCATTTGATGCTGGGCAGGGTTTTGAGTGAAGGGGCTGAAGCTGGAAGTGGAGCCACCAGCACATGTATTGGTGTGATAGGCAACCAGAAACTTGAAGTTGGCATCTCAGAAGAGCAAAGAGTTTGCTTTAATTTTATGCCTAGAATTAATTTTTTTTTTGGGTGGTAAAACATTAGAAGGTTCCGCAGAGGGAAAGAAGTTTGCATACACAGGTCACTGGGATTTAGTTCAACTCCAGCATCAACAGGAAAGCTGCCATAGCTGTGGAAGTGGGAGCTGGATCTGCTGTGACTATGTCTCAGAGCTGCAGAACCAGTAGATAAAATTAAAACTAACATCAGTTCCTACAAGCAAACAAGTAATCTCTTCAATATTCTGCTGACCTTTTTTTTTTTTTCTCCTGGCATATTAAACCCATACTTTATCCGTAAGAGTGAATAGGGATAATTACTGGAGTCACACCTATCGTATCCTGTTTGCTTGTACAGTAAGTGCCTGATAGGAGAACAGGGAGCTCACACTGTGTGTTCCTCTCAAACAGAAAAGGCAAGTTGCTTCAAGTAGAACAATCCTTGTACTAATTGCAGCCATTTCAAGTCTGCTGCTCCAGGCTGGTTTCCCTGAAGGAACATGCTAATATGTTAAGACTTGTAATACATTAAGCCATGTAATATTTATCCTTTTCACTTGCTCCTTTTTGTTTTACAACTAGACCAGAGACTTTTCCGTGGAAGAAACTAGGAAAGTCTTGTTTACTTTGACATGAAATCATTCTGTGTTCAAGGTGACAATAGCTTAGCTCCAGGGGATACTTGATAAGGTTTGTGGGAGAGAAAGGGATGATCTCTGATACAAGTTGGTTCCTGGCTTCGTGCAGAAGTGCTTGAACCGGTTTGTTACCACATCCCTCCTTACAGAGGGACAGGCACCACTGCACTTGCATTTAGTGCCAGATGCATCTGCATTTCAAGGCTTTTGATCCAGGCTTTTGTTTTTGTTCACAGGGAATAAGTGTGTTTTCCATCCCTGCCTCTGGGAGCAGTACCAGCACCAAAACCATTGTGTTTACTAACTTGTGTTTTTATGATCCATGTTTCTAATTCTAAAGCAAATGTTAAAATCTGGGTCAGGACAGTGAAAGGTGATTCAATGAGCAGAGCTTGGAGCTGCTCCTTGGAGCACATATATCCCTGGTGGGGGCAGATTGTCTTTTGCTTCTCTGCTCACAGGGTGTTGCACCCTGGTGTGGCTGGTAGGGTCCACAGGCGTCCCTGTTGGCTTCCTCCCCCTTCCATAGGACCGGAGCTACCTGCACTGAGATGGCACAGGATTTGTAATTAATTAGTGTCTGGATGCCTAAAAGGTGTGGTATGGCAAAAAAAGGGAAAAGGCTCCCCATGCATTAACTCAGAAGGGCTATGGATACTTCTGTGCATATTAACTAGAAATATTTCTCTTTAAAATTAAGTTTGGACATGTAGTGCACATTGTAACTTAAAAGCTTCAGCTGACCTGCATTTTTGAGAGTTGTATTCATTCTGGAACTGTACCACAATTCATCATATTAAACTTAATTTGTTGGACACCTTGCCCTGGAATATGGGCTTGGTCTCTAAGGAAGTGCTTCATTTCTGTATTCCTTACCAATAACAGCACACAGCACTGTCTTTTTATTACTCTGTGGCTAGCACCATTCCTACAGTGCATTTCCACATCAGGGCTGGAGAGACCCCCATCCTGCTGAAAAATTTAGATGGCTACAGCAGTAATCAGAAATACCAATAAAGCGTCCCTGGTTCTAGGTGGTGATGTGGGATAGAGGGAGAAAAAGATATAAAAATGAATCATGATGTGAGACAGCATTGCTCTGGCAACTGCTTCAAAACCTGAGTGCAGTGAGACCGTATAAAGGCTTGAGAATATTCCTATGATCCTAAAGAGACCTGCAAAGACATTGCAAACTCATCAGGCAGCCAGTGCTGCAAGGGGGAGAAATGCTGTTTTGAGTCATTCATCCCCAAACAACAGATGTGCCTTAACCTAGAAATAGGTAATATGGCTTCCAAGTGAGGTGAGTTTCTTTGGATAAACCTGGTTTAAAAACAGCCAGACATTTAATGCAGGAAGCTGCTGAAGGTGTAAAGAATGGCTAAGTAAGTGAGTGGGACACCATTAATCTTGGTTTGTTTCAGCACTACATCTTTAGCTGTTGAAGAAAAAAAACCTTGCTCCTAGCTCATAACCCGAGTGTTAAAACTGATGTCCTCCCCATTAGGGCCTGTAAGCTCATTAGCACATGGCAATTTATCCTCTTTTATTTCTTCTCAATTATCCTATCATCCATTGTATCTGGATCTGATTACCCTTTCCCAGAGTCAAACATTATCTTGTAAATCATTTGCTTTAAGTCTAAGCCTGCCATTGCATTGCCCAGGATTTGCTTAGGCAGGTAATAAATCAATTAGCATTAAACTTGTGGCATCATCAATTTTCTTTCCTTGTGACTGAGAAAAGGAGTACCTGAACTTTGCAAAGCTGTATCAAATTTCCTTATGCCTTCCACATTGAGGTTTCCTCCTTCTTCCCTTCCTTTCCCTGATACCCCAAATCAATAGCAATATACTTTGTACTGAAATGGAGACAAAAGAAATGAGGGAAACTGCTGTGAGCCCAGATGGAAAGTCTATGGAAAGAGCCTTGGTGACTTGAGATCTTTTGCATCAAGCCCTGGGTGAGACCCCTGTAGCCACGGGATTTCTGGGTTCTTACATTTATATGACAAATGTAAAAACCTGAGTACTGATGATGGTCTAACAGGACAAGCCTGCAACCTCAGGAATGTGAAAACGATGTGCTATTCCTGCCCTTCCCACGTGGGAGGGATGTGCAAGTGCTCTGCCAGCCCCAGGGCTGCCTGTGCAGTTATCTCCAGTGCTTCCCTCGGGTGCAGGCAGCCCCGGGCTGGCAGAGGGATGGGCTGTGCTCTTGTTCCTTCTCCTTCCCCAAGGTGATGGAATTGGTGTGGCCAAGGTGTCTCTGCCCAGAGCAGTGCTTTGGCACAAGAGCTGTTCAGAGCTGGTGTGGACATCAGGAGCACAACTGGCTTTCATTTGTTCCTACATGTTCCTCCTCTGGACCTGCTCCCACGGCTTTTTGGCAGATCCCCAGGATCTGATCTGACAGTTACAGCAACATTTATTAGCTGTAGTCTGGGCAAATGATGCAAAGGGAAGCGTTTCTTACACCCTTTGCATATAACCTACCAGGGGATTGCTGAATCAGCTCTCTCGTGCTTGGATTTGGATGTGGGCAGCCCCTGCAGTGCTGTGCCCCTTTTTATCACGCCAGGCCTTCATAATGGGAGAGGAAAAAATGATAGCAATGTAGATTTGCCATGCTCCAACCACAAACTGTGTGTGAGACGTGCAGTGGAACACTTGAGATTAGCGTTGTCCAGTTTTCTTGCTTATTATGAGACATGTATTTGGACCTAAAGAATTGACTCAAAACACATACAAAAAAAAAAAAAGCAGACTTGTTTAGACGTGGATTTGCGTACCTGGGCTTTGACTGCTGATTCAACTGGTTATTGCTGTCATTGTTTTGGTTGCTTCACAATCATTTCCATGATTTCTTGTTTAAAAAGTGTAGTAGGAAATGAGATGCATATTGGGGATATAAGTTATTCATTCTGAAGTGAGCTCATTAGAGCTGCCTGGCTGTCAGGATCAAGGATCGGAATTTGTTTTGGTGAATGTTAGAGCCTTTTCTATGAGTTCCAGTTGTTGGAATTCACCTCAATAAGTAAGCCACAGGTCAAGGTAGGGGAGATTCCTGAGGAGTTTGTGCTCTGCCCCTCCCTGTCCCACATTCTCTTTTCCAACACCTGGAGAAGTTGCCTCCCTTCTTTCTGTTGCATGCCTGATGTTGCTTTCTCCAAATAATGGCGATTCCTTTTGCATTTAACCATGTATAAATGGATTAGTGCAATTCCTGCTATTTATTCAAATGTTTTATGCTTGGGATCTTTTCCTAATCCACTGGTTACGCAATTTTTTTTCTGATTCTGAAAGCAAACAGGATCTTTGATCATATGGCCTGTCACAAATAGAGGTGTTGTAGTATCTGAGCTACAGAATGGAATTGTGTGGTGCATTCCTGAAAAAAAAATTGTGGGAGACTTGTCTAAGATGAGTGGTAAGATATTTTAGAGATACTTTCTAACTAGGGAAGTTGAGACAATTGGCAATGAAATTACAAGGTCATGAAGAAACTCTTTGGTAGAGATAAGAACAAAGAAACCCCAGTTCTCCATCCTGCGGTATAACAGCCAAGACTACTTATTTATATCTCATGATCTTTATTTCTATGCTCCCTATATAAAGCATCCAAAAATAGAGACAGAAGTTATCATGCTGAAAGTTAGGATCTGAAATCTGAACTTTTTGAAAGTTTTTGTTCAAATCTCTGGGGAATGCCAGATATCCCATTTCCTGGGACTCTTAAAGGTCATTTGTTGAACAGTTTCTTCTAAGCATATATGACAAATTATTCCCTTGGCACAATAAACAGGACTCCAGCCCTTTAATTATAATATAGCACTCAATATCTTTAGACATTTCAACATTTCCTGTGTATCCTACACATTTCATTACAAGGAAAGGTTGAACAGAATTAAAAGGGTGACATTACCCAAAGATTGATAGTTTACCTGTCCAAAAGGGAAGGTTGTAGTACAAGAGAGCACAAAGGAAAGAAGGATCCAAACCAAGTTTTGATTGCAGAGGAGACTCGGATAAGAGAGTTTTTATGATCCACAGCTTTTAGCCTTATTTACCATCAGGCTATCTTGCCACAAGCATGCTTTTTAGTTCTGACAGCTCTGAATTATGACCATTGTGGGATCCTATCTCATTAACTGAAATGGGAGAATAAAACATCAAACAATCATAAAAATAATTTGGCACTGTGAAACCACTTAGGAGCAGCTGTCAAACAGGTTGGAAGATAAAGTTCTAAATAAAAAGAATAGAAAGCGCTGCAATGTCCTGCCATATGCTTCCTCTGCATTATAGACTCCTTAATAATATGAAGTGCCTGTGTTTATGCAGAATAGGCCAGACACTCCATATATGATATTGATTATGCCTTAACCCCAATTTAGTAAAGACATACTCCTCCTTTTCCTAATCAGATATTGCAGAAGCAGTTTTCTGAAAACGTCCCTAATGCCAAGACATATTTTATCTCCGAAGGCTGTGGCAGGAGATAGGGCTTTGTCTTGCCTGTTGTCATGGCTTGGAGCCCAGTTTTAGGACAGCAAGGCCCCTGTGGGGCTCTTCTCCAGCAGTTTTCATCCACCAATTCAAAAACATACATCTTTATCAAGCTGTTGTTGTCAGACAACATTAGATAATTAATAGGCCATTTGTCAGCCTGCACAAAACATGTTAAAATCCCAAACGCAATCAGGATAAATATAGTTGCCTGCTCTCTGAAGGCTTTTTGTTCTGACATGCAGGCGTTGCAGGCAGATATTTACTATTAAACAAGACTCATTATTAATCACATCTAATGTTAATTAATTAGCCGCCTCTGTGCATTGAGGAGGCTCTGTGACTTTCAATTGTTTTAAGGAGCTAATTGGTAACTTAGCAGTTTGCATGGAAGCTGTTTCTTGTTCTGTTCACATCAACTTTTTTCAGCTTAATACAACAACTGTTCATTAAAAAAAACAAGAATGAAAAGGGGCATTTTCAGCAGCATAAATGAATATTGTGATAAGCCCACATCTGAGCTTTGTAGGGAAGGTGCAGAGGTTTTGTTTAGACACCAGCTGCCTTTGGTGTTGCCAAGTTAGGGCAGGTGTGCAGGTATGAGGCTCTCTAGGGGCTGGAGACCAATCAGGTGGGCTATGGGTGACACTGTACCACACTTCCATGACCCAAGCAGGGCTGCTGGCGGATGCTGTCCACCTGGAGACACCATAACAGCCTTTTTGAGCTACCTGACTCAGGCAGAGCTGCTGAGGAGCAGTAATTAGAGAGATGCCTTTGAAAATCTTGATGCCTTTGCAGTTTGGTCCTAATTCTCCTTAACCCTACACTTGGCTCATCACTGAGCAGTAAAGAATGAGTGTCACTCCTGCTGGTGAAGTGCCTCCAAGGCTGGTGTGTCCTCTTAGACAGGTAGGTTTGCCTAAGGAAAGGAGCTCTGGAGAAGCAGAACCTTCTTCTCTTTGTCCTTCTCTTCTCAATGCTGTTTATTCCTCGTGAAAGGAGAAGGGAAGCAGGGCCCTCCACAGAGGTTAGACCAGCAATTCACGTGGCAGCCAACAACGTGACACAATGCTCGAGCAGTTGCTTGGGCTGCAGAATTCCTGGTGAACCAAACCACAGGGCCATGGCCTTAGAGGGTGCAGGGTTTGGCCCAAGATGACCACCAAGGTGTATGTGCCACTTGATAGCACTGAAAACAAGTGCCTATTTTTTTTTTCCTCTGTGTTTTCTCAAAGTGTACATTCCATTCTGCATGCTGAGTGTGCCTTCAGCATTGTGGTGGCTGGTGGTGACTCAGCCTCGTGTAAGAATAATTAAGTTGTGTTACTATAAAGCCATTGTGTAGGAAAAGAAGGGGTGGGGGAGAACATTGCTTAATTACCTGTTCCTAGAAATTCTGCTCCTGCAAAACCTCCATGGAAATCAGCAGGAGGCCAGCATTTAGAGTGCTTGCCATATTAATCCCAAACATAACTTGTGAAAACTGCCTTTGCTTCACGTTCCCATTATATAACTTGGGGGCATAAGTGTCTGGGCTACAAAAACTATAAATCTTTCAAAATAGTTGCTGATTTCATCACCCACTAAATAAAGATGACGTTTTTGTGAAATATTTTGTATTCAGACTGTCTGCCCAGCCATGCTTTGCACTCCCTCCTCTTTGCTGTGTCAATATTTGCATTACTGACCCTATTTTGGAGGGTTTCTAACTTGATTTTACATTTATTTTGGCGAAGAATGTGGAACACAGCTTCTTGCTCTGAGAGAGAATTTGTTTTAAGAGAGGATGATGATGATGGATTTTGACTTGGAGAGGTGCTGGTCTCCTTGAGGGAAATGGTTTGGGAGGAGTTGGTGCAGGCTGGCTGGGGGTGTTGTCCCCCAGCCCAGTGGCACTGAGATAAACGTGGTCCATGTGCTTCTCCATTGCCATGGAGCATCACCTCCCTGCCAAGTCTAGAGATTTGGGTCAGGGGGAATGGCTCATGCAGGGAAACTGGGTTTTCTTAGCACATTTGAGGTTGAGAACTGTGTTGTTCCTCAATTCTATTGAACTTCCAGTTAAAACCTCCCAAAATAATTAGGGAAATGGACTTTTTGGGCCCCTGGATGTAAATACAGTCTTTAAGTTCTTTTAGGTTGTTGCTATAATCTTGTGTTTTAGCTGTTTATTTGCATATGTACCAAAAAACTCTTATATCTACCTGTGCCGACAAATATATTCCCATATATTTATAGTTTGTAACTGCATAGATAGGTAGATGTTTTAAATTTCATTGCCTTTATAATGTGTGTATCAAGCATTTCCTTCCATAGATATGCTTAAACAGCTCTCACACATGGGAACTGCAGAGCTTGGATTGTTTTATTCCTGCTGAAGTGCTGACACCAAGTTGTATGAGAGAGGGACTTAACCCAGAGTGAAAAATATCCTTTAGCTAACAAAGCCTGTTGCTGGGATTAAATTTAAATCAGTGTTAACATTACTGAGGAAGCCTCATTGGCTAAAGCTGTGTTGAGTGAAGCTGCAGTGTATTCTCTCATCCTAAGCCCAACAATCTGCTTCAGTAAAACACATGCCACAGGCACTTATCCTGAGATCAAGAAGCTGTTGCTGTTGGGAAAGTTTGGTTTTTGTTATTGTGGCTCCAAGTACGGGGTCCTTGTGTGCCTCACCCCCTGTTCCTTCTGGTGCATTAGCCAGGCTTGAACTTCAGGGAGATGCTCAGGTTGTCCGTGTCACCTACCAGGGCTGTGGCTTGGTGCATGAGAAAACAAAGTCCCCTCTCCTGAAAGCCTGATCATGACATCATGAATTGCCTGCTGCCGTGGGCTTGCTCTGGGCTTCCTGGGACAGTTCATTCATCTTGCCTGTAGTCCCTGGGGCTCCAGCACTGCCTGAGACTTTTGTGCCCACAGCATGCCTGGCCAGCAATGGAAACCATAGCTGCATCCTTCTCTTGGTGGTATGTGCTCAAAAATGTAAAATATTATGTATTTCCAGCAGGGGCTTCAGAAGATGCAGAATTAAGTGGTTAAGTAGGCTTAGGCGTGTGTTTCAAGCAAGGTGCTTGCTTGAGGAATAATATTTATATTGGCTTTGTGCTGGCAAATATACAATCGAGACAAACCGGAAACTTTTGCTTTCGAGCTGTAACACTGTTTTGGGGAAGGGAGGGATACTCAATTCCCCAGCTAGAGGAAGAAGCTTCCCTCACCCAAACTCTGAGCTGTGAAGGGCTGTTTCAGGCAGAGAAACCCCCTTAAAACCACGGAAATATTTTTCAACAGTAACATTCAACTGTCTCTCTTCTGCAATACCAGCGAAGCAAAATTCCACAGGAGAGGATGAAAAGCATGGCAGTGTCTATGGAGAATGCTGGAGTCTGGCATCACTTTGTATTTTCCCCACGTTTTCTGGACTGAAGGCCTGCAAATCTTCTCAGTCTGGGTTACAATTATGCCATCAAAACCAAAAAATATCCTTAGCCCAAAAGGCAACATTATGGAATTATGTAATGATTGCCCAGCAGTATCTAAGGCTGACCAACAAGGTTATATCCTAGGCTTCCTCATGGACTTTTAAACAAGTTTGGCTGGGGTTGGATAAGAAGAAATTTAAGACTACTTCCATTCTAAAAATGCAAAGCCATTTCAAAGCAAGAAATAATTCTAAGGAGAATTTGTATATGCTTGATTGATTATCTTATTTTAATCTATATTAAAGCTTTAAGTCTTTAGGTGTGGCTCTTTAGTTCTAACATCTCATAAATTATGGCTATAATGAAGCAGTCATTTATCCAGGGCTGATGATAAATGGCTTGCCCTAGGAGGAACTAAAGAATAGGCAAGTAGATCATTTTCATATTTGGTGAAAACAATATTAAGTACCCAGACCTCAGTGATTGCCCTAATAAATGAATAATCTGAGGTGAGGGGCTTGGCAGTCAGCGTAAAAAATAACCTGAGCTTTGGCTGTCATTTGTCAGGCTTTGCTATGACAGTATGCATTATGGGTAAATGAGCAATCAGCAGGAACTATGTTATGGCTGGGGTGTTTTTGAGAAATTTATCATATGCATTGCTTGGTACCTTTAAGACCTTAAGGCTTAATGGCCATAGTGCATGACTGCAAGCGAATACAGTCCTTATTTACCATCCTATGCTTCATTTGCACTGGATCCCCTTTTTTCCATGTATTAGGGGAATGAACCTCTGTTAGTTTTGTTTCCCAGACTCTCACTCGCACAGGATATTCTGTCCTGCTCCATGTTGCTTCTAAGGCACGATGATATTTAAGGGATTTTGAGGGTACTCCGCTCAGCACAGTGGAGATGTCAATTTATATTTAATGAGCTAAGTCAGTAACGCATGGATAGGATGTGTAGGAACAAAACCCAGGGGAAATGCAAGGAAACACAACAAAGCACTCCTCCAAACACCTGAAGTGCAGTGGGAAATTAGGTGCTGTTACCTCTTAATTAGCCATGAAAAATTCAGGTACGGAGTGGGGACCACAGCGAAGGGTGTTAGCAGGTGTCTTGGCACAATACAAACCTATTTTTCCAGACTGCTGCCCATGGGAATGCAGCACCAGTGCTGTGCTCCATCATGTAGTGCCTGATGGCTAATGGACTTGGGGTAATATTCATAAAATGTGCCCCAATTGTTCCTTTCTGCTGCTGAGATTTAGCACTCTTACCTGACAAGTCTTCCCCAGGTCACTTCGGCTGTAACTTATTGGAAAGGGAGACACAAAAGCAGTGAAACTCTTATTTTATATCTCTTGTGTAATTATTTAATGGAAATATAAGGAGATGTGTAATGATGGAGCAGATCTGGGGGGCCCAGGTGTGCTGAGGCACTGGGAGGAGCGGAGCAGTGGGGCTGAGGCTGCATGTGTGGAAGGGGAGTCCCACGCAGTGGCCACTTCTGGAAATGTTGACATAAGTGATATCATCAAGTGGGCACAGATTTTGAAATCCAGGGCCTGGATTTCTATGAGACTCCTTGGTTGTGACCAAAATGGACAGGAATTTCTTTCTGCCTAAACAAACACAGATTAGCAGGGAAAGTATTTGGGTGAAGGAATGGGCAATGAAATAGGCTCTTTTGAGAGGCTGAGGCTTGTGAAACAAAGCTTGTCCTGGCATCACATCTGCCTCTTCATGGGATGCGTGTTATATCAAATTGCTTTTCTCTTAGTTTTCTTCAGGTTTTTGAAGGAAGAAATGATGCGGGGACATGATTATTATTATTTTTTTTAATATCTGGAAAGGAAAGCTGAACAAGCCAGGCCATGATGTTTTCCACTAGCAGAAAATACTTTCAGGGTGAAGCTTCTAGGGGAGTTCTTAACTACAACTTTGTTTTCTGCTCCTAAGGCCTCATCCTGTGAGGTGTTGAGGACATTACAAGCAACAGGACTGTCTTTGCTTACTTTGAAGCTCAACACACTCTTTGAGAAATGTGAGCTCAAATGGATGTCTTTCAGTGGTGCATTGGAGCAGAGTTCTGCAGCATACCCCAGGAAAAAATCCACATTCTCTTCTCTGCCCCACTCAAAGTTTGCCCTTCTGCTGATGTGCCGTCTTCCCAGCAAAAAAACTTTGTTTTTTATGGCTTTTGTAATTTTTTTTTACTATCATTGAAGAAAGTAATGTTAGAAAATGCTCTGATCTAGCTTTTCTTAAAATTTAAATGCTAGTCTGCCACAGCTTTCTATATCTCTTTACCTGCTGCCACTTATACCTTTCACTTCTCATTAAGGAAACGAACCCAGAAGATTAAAGCACTCCCAATTTAGCTTTCTAAATGGGAAGTGAAAGTTAAAAGCAGACCAGCTGAGAATAAGCGCCTCTGAGATCTGCAGCTGGGCTGATGCTATTAGAAAAAAGAGGCCACTTCTTGCTTCTGATCTGTCATTTGAGGAAGCTTGTTTATGTATGGGTCTGACACCAGATGAATATGTAGTGCCCTTTCTCATTGAGATGAAAGTTCTACTTTAGACTGATCAGATATCACATCACTAAATACTAAGAGTTTTATAAAAAGTGAGGCAGCACTCCTGCCTAAGAACAAGTTCATCTTTGTGGAGTCCAGCATGGGATTGGAGCCTGGGGTTGGAGCAAGAGACTTTAAACCCTCTTGATTGAGTTCTGGGAGACTGAATTGGTCTGATTTGTAGGCACAGAGGGTGGAGGGAAAGGAGACAGAGAAAGGTGGAAGGCTCCTTGTGTTCCTTAAACTCATTTTTGATTTCTGGCCATTGTGCTCATTACAGATGTTTCCCTGCACCTCTGTATCCATCCAAAGTTGACAAAGCAAATGGGAACCCTCCAAGAGCTGTGGGTCAGATCCACAGGGAACATGATTTGGAAGCAGCATCAGAGCACACTTAGCAGGAAGGAGTTCTGTGCTGTCCATGAGGCACGGAGAGCACAGCAGAGGGTACCAGGAGCTCAGCTGCTCAAACACATCTCTTTGTAGAGCAAACAAGTGGAGAAATACCAGTTTATTTCATTTCTGCCTACAGTCTGTAATATTTGAAGAAAATACAATACAGTGTAGTGTTTCTCATGAGACTCTCAGCTACATCTCTATATACAGCTTTTGTGTTGGTATCTTACTGCCCACAAAACAGAGACAACTTTATTATAGATACAACTTACTAAGCCACTGCCAATAGGAAGAGATTGGAACTGAGGATGCCTAAAGTGGTTATTGGGAAGACTAGAAATATCTGTTAATAGAAATACTAATATATTTGGCTTTTGTGGTTTAAGCTTTGTGTCTGGACATTTGGCTCACCTTGCTGAATATTAGCTGGTGTCAGCAAATGAAAGGCTTCACTTTTTCTTGACTTTATTTACTAGTACAGTTTCAAATTGAAAATGCAGAAGCAGTTCACTGCCTGAAGTTCTCCACAGGGGATGTGGATGCTAAGTCTTTAGTTTGAACTACTTTGTGAGTTAAGTGATCTCTGTTTATCCTACAGTATGTTACAAGTATCAGTTTGCTCTAAATATATTGGTTTTAAGTAACTCCTGGCAAAGAAAAAGAAAGTCTGAATATACCATGTATCTTTTATTGCTTAATTGTTTATAGTAACTGTAAATAATAATAAAGTAGAGTGGCTACAGAACCTGTCCCAGTAAAATCTAGGAGCAGTGGTATGGCAGAATTTCTCGATTTGAAGGGACCCTATCTTTGACAGTTCTCCTAAGGTAGGTTATTTTGGAGAAAACATATGTTTCCATTTTCTCTCCCTCGGCTTCCCTTCTAGTCCCCAGGCTCCACTAGGGTCACAGCAACATTAAGGCTTTTGTCACTGTGATTAATAGCTCTTTAGATCATCTTTAATTCACTCACTAATGACTGAGGGTCTTTCTGCTCTCCAAGTAATCGCGTGATGTATGAGCCGATAGTACACCTTGTGGCAGAGGTGAAAATCATTCAGGCAATGCAAATATTGTCACGGGGACAAATGTTTTCCCTCTTAATAAAAATTAATGAATTCTACCCAGGAGCTAGTTAAAGAAGCTCTGGTGAGAGAGATCCAAACACAAACAAGTTCTTGCTGCTTGGAACCATTTATTCAGTCTTTCTAGGTATGTGAGGATAATAATTATTAGTTTTCTGCATCTGCATAATAGATGAAAGAGTGGCAGGTTGATTTAATTACACAAATGCATTGCATTGTAGGTAGATCTGTCTTTCAGTTATGTCCACATGTTGGTCTTCACTTGAGAGGTGTTATTTTGGTGCTTTGCCTTGGTTATATCATGGATTTCAATGCTTTGGAGTCAATTTATTTAAAAGAAGCTCCAGTTCCAGGCTGAATGCTTCCACCCAGCCAAGAAGCACCTTGCTCAGGATGCCATACCTGTAAAAAGATGCAAAGATGTTTATGTTTTTTCTAAGTCCCTGTTACATATCATAAAAGGTTGATGAAACAGGCTGTAAATTAATCATCCTAAAGAGGGGGGAAATGCTTCCAGTTTCTTATTATATTTATTGCACATCTATAAGTAACAATAAAAATGCTGTGTCCCTCACCAGGTCACCTTCTGGGGTGGGTATTCCCATCCCTCAGTCAGGGCCCAGGCTTTGTTGTGCTGAGCTGTTGAAAAGGTGTTTCTTATTTAGTGGTGTAGCACAAGCCATGGTTAATGCTGTTGTCTTTTTGTTTCATTTTGGTAGCCACCAATTCTTTCTTCTGATGACAAAAAGCTATTGTCTCAGTGGAATAAATATTTCTGAATTACTTCCCAGTCCCAACCTTATCATTTACATCTTAGAACAAGAAAACAGTAAACTTTTAAAAGACATAATTTTACCTCTTCACAGTGCTTATCTACAAAGGAACATATTACTGAGGGGGGGAAAGAGCTCTAGTTGTTACTATTATTTCTGGTAGACACCCAAGGAGAGAAGCTAATTTGTTCTTCATTAATGCCAAGGACAAATGAAAAAGCAAGGACTGAATTATGCATTTATTTCCATTGTGCCTGTAACATGGGCTTCCACTCCCCATCATCCTCCAAAAGAATTCCCAAACCTTTGCTGTGCATTTCATGTGATACCATAGGGCGCAATAATGTGGTTTTAAAAGAAGATGAATTTTAGTGGTGAATCTTAATTGAAGGCAGAAAATTACATGCAGCCCCCCTGCTGAAGGAGGGATGGACAGTTGGCTGCAATCAGAAGGGTTTTTTTTGTTATAGCTCAACAACAACCTTTTAGTATTAGTTCACAGAGGCCTTGGCAAAAAACCTTAGAGTCAAATTTATTTGGAATTTGAACATTTTTTAAAACCTGGGCATGACAACCATTCTTTGAATTACACCACTTTTGTCTTTTGTCATGAGCTGAGGCAGTCTTAGACTTGTGGGTAACGGGAGATGAAATTCCCAGCCTGTTCAGCCCTGTGCAAAATGAAAGGTATATGGAGCTGACCTTTCAATTATTAGCACATGAGTGTATGTACCCAGGTTCCCCTTTTGACAACTAAATGCCACAGGGCCCAGGCTCAGCCCCTTGGGGTTTAAGGGCATTTTCAAGTGATTCACTGAGGTTTGGATGTGTCCCTTACAAAGGTTTTGCACTTGCATAAAACCCAAAGCACTTGGATTTGAAATTAATAGATTTTTATGTGAAAACTTCTTTTTTTATTTATGGTAGAACATATAAATATTCAATGAAAAGGATTTTTAATTTTTCTGTCAGAAGAAGTGTTTGACCCTTGTCTCAAAATGCTGTGATAAATGATATTGTCTTACATATAATATTAATAAAATATTAAAAGAACTGCTATGCTGCATCTGCTAAAATGTATAAAGCAGGATTCAAAAATGCATTACCATGCTAGAGACAGAATCAATTTTATTCCAGCAGAATAACTCTTGGAAAATTAAGGAGGATTCTCCAGCATGTTTCTGGAGATGTAGCCGTGAATTATTTGGTGAAATCAAAATCTGGATTTCCCAGCTTGTGTCTAACTTCAGGAAACCAGACTCTATTGATTAAAGTTTGTTTAATAAAAGAATTGGGAAGGGTTTTGTGCTGCTCTCCAGTGATAAATTGCTGCAATCTTTTCTTTTATTATCACCCTGCTAGTCCTCTGCAGCTCAGCCCTGAATTAGGCACCTAAATAAGATCCAGATTTGCCAAAGTGCTCGGGAGTCAGGAGTTTCCACTGGGAGACGTTTTTTGCCTGAACTTCCAGAAGAATTAGGTAATGGAGACAGCCCATTCAGTGTCACAGAGGGAACCAGTCTGTTTGGCAGCCTTGACCTAAAAGGTTTCAATTTTCTGGGTGTTGTTGCTTCCGCAGTTTCAGGCGTGTGTACAGAAGAGTGTGGCTCTCTCTTCATCACCCTCTGCTCCTGGTCATGGCTGGGGTGAGAGGAGACAGCAATCCTCCAGAAAGTCTCTCTCTTAAAACACCTGAACTCCTCCTATCACCTTGGGTGGCTGAATATCAACCACTTCCCGTGACGCTGAATTTCAAGCAGGTAGAACAGCCATTGCTGGAATAACATTATTAAAGTTTTACTGGAGCATAATCTGCCTTCAGAAGAATATTATATATTTCCAGTGGAAAGTTCTGACTCTGTCAAAGGTTGGATATGAATACATTATATATGCACACAGCAATTATTAGTATCAGAAGGACATTACATTAGGATAGCATTTTGTGCAGCAGTGCAGCATTAGCTTCTTGTGATGAACCAAGTCACCCAAAAGAGTCTCGGTGCACATCTGGCAGGTTTGAATTTTGAGTTTCTTGCTGATATTTACATTCTTTGGCTTAGTTTCTCATATTTAGTTTCTTCTAGTCCAGCTCTCTTCTGTGCAGGGAAATAAAAGTTTCCACAGTGCAGAGGAAACGAGGATGAAACCAGGCTCAGTACAAAGTGACTTCACTTGCTTCCTAATTTGTTTGAGCTGGGAAAAGCCAAAGAGGGAAACCAGTAGGTCTTTCCCAATCCCTGTCTCTGTTTTTCCATCAGGCTTGATGAGCTGAAGCCCAAAATTCATCCATGCTTGGGATTCTGTGGGTTAAAAGCCACCAAAAATGGAGCTGTTCTCTCCACATCCAAATCAATAGGTGGCAAATGGGCATAAGAGAAGGAGGCCTGAGAATCTCATGAAACCAATTTAAAGAAGAAATTTAATCAGTTGCAGTAGAATCCGAGACCTGTATGTTGTATAGGATGTGAAGGATTTATATTGGATGACTGTCTAATCTTCCGTGTAAGTGGAACTTCTTTGGCCTTATTTTGAACCTGGAGTAATAAAGAAGGAAGTGAAAGCAAAGGTAAACTTAAAGTATTGTTTTACTCTAAATGCTTTCAGTAAAGGGCCTTGTTATCTAATGATTGGTACTGGATGGCTGGTATAAATCCTGCTGTTTGTTCCCTGCACTCATGGCGAAGGAAAGCAGAGGAAAAAGGAAATCAATTGGAACTAGCAGGTAACAAATGACCAGTCTTAGGCAAGCATAGCAGATGGGGAAAATAGAGTTGTGGGCATACATTATTGGGAAATGCAGCGGTGACTTTCCCCGTTATTTAAGGAATGCAGCAAATAATGAATATTTTTGATGGAGGGAGCCGCTCGGATAATTAAGAATGTGCAGGTGTTTGAATATTGAGTCATATTTTCAATGTTTTCTTAGATGGGATTCTTGCCCTTAATACTGAATTACCAAAAGGAGAACCAGAAAGTGTGGTGGCAGCTTTTGTGGAGAGAGGCAAGCCCACTTCATGCCAGCTGCCCCAGAAGAGTGCTGATGGAGCCAGCCTGGCAGTGCACTTTCCAGAGGCAATTCTGGAGTTGCCTGGGACTTTGGGAAATATTTTGGCACTACTGTACCAGAATGAGCCCTGCAGAGTGGCTACAATATTGTCAGATCTGAATTCAGATGAGGCTAAGTTCCAGTAGCTTTCTGTTTGGGGATTTCTCTCTTTCCTGGTAGACCTTTACCATTCAAAAAAATGTATTTTTCTGGAGCATGAAAAATCCAATAGAGCTCAAGAACAAGCTCTTTTACAGTGTCAGGCTTTTTCTGGAGACAGAAGCAGGGAAAGGACCAACTAGGGAACAATTCTTTCTGCTAGGACCTGGTGGATCCCTGGTTGTGGGAACCAGGGCTGGATCAAATGGGGTGTGGGCAATAGTGAGTTTTTATCCCCCTTACTTGCAATGTGCACCCAATTTTACACCCCTGTTGCAAGCAAGACTTTAGAAACCTGGGTTTCTAAAGTGGATGTAGGGAAGAAAAGGATCTTATGTGTGGGCAAGCACTGGGGGACACAGAGATGGGAATCTTCACCCATGATGGTTTAAAGACCATCCAGACCATGCTGTGAGGGACTTGTGTTTGCCTTGTCTGGAGGGTCAAAGTCTCCTCTAGATGGTCTGGTTCAGGATTTGGCCCCCTACTGTGCTCACCAGACTTATTTGAGAGCCTGGTCTGAGTTATTAGTCCTTTACACGTGGCTCTGTGTATCCAGGTAATGGGGACTGCTTGCTTTTAAAAAGTTTTCTCAAAGCATCTTAACAATATTCTCTGTATGTTGCCACAGTGTATTAGCCCTGCAAGCAAATCCAAAAGTGCTGCAGGGGGGATACCCTAACACCTTGAAAAGTATCAGTAAAAAATGCTGAAAGCATTAAAAATGAATGAATCATAGGGTGAGAACTAGCATGACAGGTAAATAGGCAGGACATAAAATGCCTCTGGAATCTGTGGGATATTTGCAGGTACAAGGGGGCTTCTAAGTCAAGGTTCATTTACAATGTCTGGTTCTTCTCTCCAGGAAAGACTTCTAATAGATTCAAGGAGACTCCAAGCTTTTAGAGGGTCTTGGGAGAAGAAAGGCAGCTCTGTAAGGAAAGAGGTTTGGTTTGTTTATGGAGAAAACTCCCCAGTCACGTTCCATATTGTGTCCTGCTTGGAAGAACAACCGAGGGCTTTCACCCTGTGCAGGAAAAGGTGTTTCTGTGCAGTGGCCACAGCAATTGTACAGAAACACCACCTCCAGGGCATGGGAGCCTACCTGGAGATGGGCTGCAGCCTCCTAGAAAGCCCCTGCTCCATCAGGAAAACATTTGTGTTTTACAATTTGATGTTGGTTGGTTTTTTAAATTTTTTTTTACTGCCCAGGATCTGTTCCAGCCTGTGGCTGCAGCACTGTCTGAATGGTGGAGCCTTGCCAAAAGTGAGCAGTGTCAAATACTCTGTTTTACCATAACAAGTGCAGAGGTGAATGAGCACTGTCAAGAAAGCACCATGAATACTCTTTTCCATTATTAGCGGAATTTATTATTTTGCTGGTAAGAGTTACCAGCAGAAGGTGAACATTAATTTCACATCTGCATGAGCCTGGGCTGGAAATGTTTGGGGGCTCATTGGGTTGGGGGGGGTAGAAGCAAGCCCTGACTGCTCATTGCTAAACAAAACAGCTAAAATCACAAATATTTCCAGTCAGTCGTGACTTTAAAAATATCCAGAAGTGTATTTGGATTTGGGAGCATGTAAAAGAATATCATAATCTGCTCAGGCTATTATGTGAAACAGAAACAGGTTGAATAAATCATTACCTGTTTTTATTCACCCATTTTGTGCCAGCCTAACACCACAGGCTTGTGAGCCCTGGTGGTGCAAAACAAAGTGCTTGGCCTGCTCTGGTTGCACAGCAGCCCCAGTAGTAGCTGGGATGTTGGATAAAGGAATGTGTTTTTATTTTTACTTCTTCGACAGCTCTGAGAATCCTCTTTGTTCACAATAGTCACAGAAATTTTAGTAGGTGTTTCAGTGCTTGGATTTTTCAGCCAAATCCAAAGCTATAAGGAAATCACTACCATGGCATGCTCTGTGTACAAAGGAATGTTTGTTTCACTCACTTTTCTCATCAAGAGGAAAACTCATGGTTCATCCCAGGAGGATTCAGTGGAGATATAGCCTCCTAGAATGGTGCAAGGAGATAAAACCCATCCAGGTAATCTATTCAAACCTCCAAACTTTGGGGGTTGATGGGGTTTGAAGGAATTCTTCAGCAGCTTGGAATGAAACCAGCTCTAGGACAGATTCTGCATGAGTCCTCCACCCTCCCTAAAAATTGTCCTGTACTGCTTTGAATGAGGACTTGCTCTCAGTCCACCACTGGGCATGAGAAAAATTGTGGTGTGACTTAGAGAGATGCCAAATGCAAATTGACCTAATTGCTGATAAAAGGCCAAGTGAGCAGACACAATTTCTTCATTAAGAAAAAAATAATTTTAGGTTATTAGTGCTTTTAAGTACCTTTGGGTTGTGGAGGTTTGACATGGCAGTTTGACATGACAAAGTCCTCTCAGCTTTCCCACTGGGAGAGGGGACTCTTCCCTCTTGGTTTGTGGATAGCATTGCCCAGGGGATTTCTGCCATCAGATATTTTTTTTCTTTTTGATGGAGAAACAGGTTTGCAGCCTAGTTATCTTAATTTATGAACTGAATATTTAGAATGTGGAGATGACTTCACTGAGCTGCCTTTTTTTTTTTAATTAAAATAGCAAATAGAAATATTCAAGTCAGATCACACTAATTAGCGGAGCTAATTATGTTTTCCCAAGCATCTCTCTTCTTACCTATTCTGCAATGAAAAAAAATAATTTGCTCATGATGTAAAACAGGGGAAAGGAGATTGCCATGACAATTAGCAGTAATTAATGAGAAGCTTTGAATTGCTTCGTGTTAACCTCAGCATCTATTAGTAGAAAAGGCTTGGATTTGCCCTCTGAGGGATGTGGGTAGGCACAAACTCCTTCTCTCCTAGAAGGGAAGCAAAGATGTGAGGGAATACAGCAAGGATTTAAAATGGCTTTACCCATTCTTAGTGAGTGTTAGAAATAGTCACGTGCACCTGCTGCAGATTCACATCTGTACACTTCCAACAAATAAAATGATACTGGTAAATGTTTTAATTGAAAGGAATTTTTGCTTCTTTAGGGCATATTTAGCTTGACTTGAATAAATGTATGATCATTGCAGCTGTAAGATGCTGTTTATTTTGTACAGAAGCTTCTTGGGTTTCAGAATATTTTTTTTTTTAATACTAGAATGAAAATAAATCTCTGGAAACTTTTTATGGAAGGGAGCTATATTATAAAATAGCTTTTTAACATATTACTAAGATTGAGTTTCTTCCAAGAAAGGCCTTTGTAATGAAAGGTTCCTCTCTGCCCTGAGACACACAGATATATATGTTTATATGATGGAGTTACCTGCATTCAGAACTAAAAAGAAACATTGCTGAAAAATATCTTCAGTTATGATTAATTTTCAAAGAAATTTAGATTAAATAAAAATATTGAAAACATTAGGTCAAGCTCCTACATTTGCATTTTACAGCTTTTGCCCATACTGCTTGTCCTTTCCATCCATGGGACGCATGAAGTTTGTGTGACAGAGCCTGGTAATAGTGCAACAGAGAATACAGATGACATCTTGCCCTGTGTAATCAATTAGTAGTTTGCCTTTAACAGCAGAGAGATCAGAATTTAATTGATGTTCTTTGGACTGGTCCATAAAATGCTTCCAAGTGGTTTGTATAACTGCAGACCCTGTGTGGCCAGTAGATAATGTTCACATCTAGGGATGTTTTCCTTTGGAAATATTCAGATTTGAAGTTGTGAGCCCTGTGACCAGCTCCTTCCTGAGAAGTGACATGTGGAAGACTTGAGAAACAGATCCATCATCTGCACTGCTGCTTCCCTGTAATTGCTTCCTGAAAGCAACTTGTCCTGGGTGTGATTTCTGCAGCAAAGTGAGAAGAAGTCACATTAACCCACTGAAAGGGGAGATGCTGCTTTCAATTCTCCTCTTGCCCCTGCTTTCTCTCCTGATTTATGGATTCATCGTATACTTGCTCCTGACACAACTTTGTGTTGTCTCTGTCACAGTGGCTGGGATATTTCTCTTCCTGAGGCTCCTGGGTCTTAGATTTGCACCGTCTCTAATTGAACAGCTGATGATTGATAATTGAATACAAGAATAGGCTAAAAAGCTTGGCTTGTGCAGCAGAGGAAAATGAAGTCTGATGGAGGTTATGTCTGATCCTGAAGGTGACAAACACTCCCAGCAAACCATTTAAGCTAAAGGACAGTGCTGGAACAAGTACAGATGGGCAATAAAGTGTCCATGAATATTCTGAGGCCAGAAATGAGCTTTCTAGTAAGAAGAGGCTAAAAAGGAGGACCAGCTTCTCCATGGGAGTGGTGGAGTGAGGACTCCACATTCACAGAGCTGTGTGAAAGGTGCCTCCAAACACCATGTTGGTTTCCCAGTGTCCTGGTGGAGAAGGTCACCACGAGGCCACTGCTTTTGGTGGATGTATAATAGGAGACATGGATTTCCTAGCCTGGTGTCCATGTTTGTAGCCCCCATTGTTACACCTGCCCATTTTTCTGGGTTTCATATACTTGAAAAGAACACTGTAAAGGATGAAAACAAGGCAAAAGACAGTTAAGACGCATTTTAACATCTTCCCTCTCCTTTCTGTTGCTGCCAGACTTTTTGCATCCCAGGCTGAATGTGGCAGGCTGAGGCGTAGGAAGCTGACCTCCTGTGAGATTGAGATATGTTGAGAGATGCTGGGGTAGAATAAATGTGGAGACCCTTTGTCCCAAGGAATTTCATTGCTGAGCATGGCATTGCTTTGCTCCTGTGATATATGGCCTATTTCACTGTATTCTCTGCTGAGTTGGGGAAATAATCTTAGAGAGGTGCTTTGTGTGAAGGTCTGGCATTTTGTCTCAAGCTGTGATGCCAGAGTTTTGTGCTTGATGGTGCTCAGGCCTCGGTGTAATAAGTTTGCTTTCAAGAACTGGTGTTTTCAAAAACATTTGTTAGCTTCATTTTTCTTCCACTGACCTGAGCAGCAAACCCCTGAGAGTGGAGTTAGGCAAGGTGGCACACTTGTGAGAAGCCTTTTCCATGCATTTTGAGGGATGCAAAAAAAGGCAAAGCTTTTGTCCCAGGGCTCTGGATCAATCCTTACTTTGCCTCTGTGTTGCCCTGCATTGCTCAGTGCTGTTGTGTTGCTTTCTGCCTCTGCTTCTGAAGTAGTTTGTTACTGGACTTGGAAAGAGCTTTGCAGTATTTAATCTCATCAGAGAAAACTTCCTCATCCCATTATTTGGGCAATTTTGGGGTGGGGGAGTGGTTGTTTTCATTTGGGTTTTATGATTTATACTTCATTTTTACCGCATGTTTTTTCAGGAGGAGCATTTTTCATTGCTTGCCTTTGTAGTGATTGTTTTGGACTTTCTTGGGACAAACCCGGCTCTTTTGAAGGTCTGTGTGCTTACGTGCACAATATTGGCAGATCTCTGAGGCTGAGGAATGCAGTGGAAACCATAGTGCATCCTGTGCTTTGATTTCTGCAGATCTCCTTGTGTTGGTCGTGGTTATGAAGCTGAGTTTCTTGCTTCTAGCTCTTATCTACCTTAACTTCTAAAATCATCTTTATTCGTATTGAGCTTCTCGATACACACTGTGAGCTGATTCAGGTCCAGTCTGGACTGGGTTAAATTAGCCTTGAATCAGGGCTGTAAATGCCACTGATTGTTCCTAATAACCTGGGAAAATTACAAAAGGTTTGCTGGCTTGGTTGTGCACTTTGAGGCAGCTGTGTGGATTTCTGGGCTCCTGCCATGTTCAGGGTGGGTGCTCTGCACCTTAGGGAGCCAGGCCAGTGGGAGAAAAGGAAATAGATTTACCCATACATATATAAAATATATGCTGGGTATATTCCCTTCAGGGAGCAGTGTGACAAAGGTTTCTCTTTGCATTGTATGCTCTGTTTGTTTCCTTGAGCTTGTGTGCTTAACTCCCTAAGAATAAAATGGCTTTACTCTCATGAATAAAAATTAAATTTAAGTGACAAGCCTCTTGTCAATAGGCATGAAGATTTTATGGTTTGATCTTTGCTTTCCCCACTACCAATGATAATCTGCACCACCCTTCTTAATGTGTTTGTCAGTGGCGCGCACACAGTAGCTCAACTAGTCTGGAATTGTATTTTATGTGTAGCTTGTTGGGATTAGAGAAAAAGAGTATGGTAATATTTGGAGTTGCATGGATTTCATCTGAGTTGGTTTGGATCTCCAGACATAAAATTTGAAAGCAGCCATACTGCTAAAATTGAGGAAAAATTGCCATTTTCCTTTGTTGTTTTGGAAGAGTTTCAGGGAGTGTTTAATTTTGTGTTTGGGGTTTTTTTTGTTTGTTGCTGTTCTGGGTAGATCAGGTTAATTTGTCTAAACTCCTTTTCCTATTTATTTTTACAGTTGCTTCTCTTCCAAGTGTTAATTTGGGAGTTTGCATCTTCTTTGTTTTCCAGTTGCATGGATAACTTCACCCTCAAAATGAAGTATAAATCACTTCACCTTTTATGTGTTATGTTCAGGGGCAGTGGGAGGGGAAAAGATTAAAAATAATCTTGTACCACTCAAAATAATACAGACTTTGAGCTCTGTGATTTCTGTACTGTATCATCAGGTGGCTCTTTTGCACTTTGAGAAACAGCATTTGAAAAAAAACAATATCCAGCAGGAACTCTTCTGGGGGTTAATACTTTGAGTTTTGTCATCCTTCATACTTGCTTTCCCATGGTTTTCTTCCCTAGCAATATGTCAGTGTGCAAATTTTGGCAAAAGCACAATTATGCACTCAAAACTCATGAGTTAAACAACCCCCAAACAGATACTTTTAAAGGAAATCCTACAGTGTTCAACAGTGAGCATTTCTGTGTACAGCAAACTCCTCCCCCCCTGTGGGTACTTCAGGAATTTTCTCTTTCTTCCTCAGTCCCATCAGACTCTGACACTTTAAACTTCTTCCTTTTATTCATCTCACGGGGTCTGTGGACCTCTGACATTGATGATGGGAATGGGACACTGGGATTTCTGCATTCCAACAGGGGCACCTTGGTCTCCCTTTCTGCAATGAGAACCTTCAATGATACATCTTTTGTTCCTGGCACACTGTAGCTGATTTTGGCTTTCTCAGGCAACCTCCAGGTTGGGTACTAGTTATTTAGGGTGGCTACATCACGTACAATGACCTTTTGGTGCATTGTTTTTCCCCCAGGAAATAAGCTGTGACATATCTGTAAGCATCTATTCTCTCCATTGCCATCCCACATCCCTCTGATCGTTGTGTAAACACCCCTCCTTGGGATGCTCCAGCATCACAGGCTTCCTAATTTGTTGCATTTGTATTTTTTTGTAAATGCTCTCTTTGTGGATATTAAATAGCAAGCAGATGTCCATCAGAATATGTGCTCTGTAGGCACTCTTGTTTGACAGAACTTTGAAGAGCGGATATGTGTTGCCTAGTAGCTTTTATTTTTGAGTCATTTATTTTAACAAATCAGAAGTTAAACAAAAACAAAACCCTAAAAATATTTAAATATAGACTTTCACCAAAGTTATAATTTGTATTACAAATCATTGTGTTGGCCAGTCATTCTCTGTCCCTTATTCATTTTGGAGTTATATAGTTAGACAATCACCCCTTAAACACATGTGTGTACATATGCTGGGTGATCAGCAAGTGCACCACTGGTCCCTAAAATGCTCACCCTGAAGGAAATCTGGCTATTTCACATCAGATGGGCTTTTGGCCACTAATTTCAGTAGCTATGGACAAAATCCTTCTAGGCTGGCTGAAATCCAATGTCTTGATTTTTGCCCAGAGCTCTGATGTTGTCTGAACTGAAACCTCTTTTGCTTGAGCTTCTGAGTCTGGATGAAACTTCTTGTATATTTTAATGACTTTTAAACGAAATTTGCCAAATTAATTCCTCATCTTCAAAACTATTTTTTTGACTTTTACTACATGGCACCATAGAAAATCTGCTCTAAAGCAGGGCAGAATCACAGAGAGGAGCTCTTATAAATATATTTCCTCAGCGAGAGATTTATGTGGCATTTCTGGAATCAATAGGAGATTTTTCATTGATTTCAAGAGGAATACCTTGCTTTAAAAGAGGGATCGGACAAATCCCCTCCTCTCTGTATACTTGATATATGACACAGGATGTGCAGTTTTCTCTGGCGCTTCCCAAGTTCATAATATGTGTTTCACCCTCATGCCACTTTGTGAATTTATTGGCAGCCAGAAGCACTCCATCAGGATTATAGAGTTTTGCCTACCTTTTGGTGGTTATAACACTTATCTTAAAGCAGTGTTTAGTTATTTTTAGTTAAGGGCCATGTGGGTGGATTTGGTACCAGCCTGCCACCAGAGCAAAATCAGATTTTTAAGAGACTAGAATCCATCAAAACTCTGCCAGCACTTCCATGGGTGGGGGGATATTTGGTTAAATAGATGTTTATCTGTGAAAGTCATCATCTGGCTAGCAGCATACTGAATGTTTCTAAGCAGCTAACTTATGTATACTAAACAAATTTGGTTTGGCTGCAGCTAGAGCTGCCCTGTGGAAATTCTCAACATACATTTGTTTGATTGAGCTGTCATTTTCAGTTGATCTGCTGATGATCTGTGTCACTTTGTTTAAATGTCCTGGTGTGTTTTTTTTTTTTTAATACAGTGCAAAACCAGTCTGCTTTCTGTGATGGATTAAATTGAGGTGAAATTTGAGAGTTACTCCTGTTTTTGATTTCTGTGCCCTGAGACAGGTGGGCTGGAATGACAAAGAACTTCGCACACAAACACATTAAAACTAAAATGGAGTGGATGCCCTTATGATTTAAAACATCCGTAGATGTGTCAACTACCAAACGCTCCCGTTCAAAGTAGTTGCTGGGATTTGCACTTTAAGCAACAAATGGTATTTATTTGGTCTATCCCTCTCACCTAAAATACCTGGACAAAAAGCACATTGAGCCCTTTTCCTCCTGCAAAATTCCCTCTGGGTGCATGTGTTGGGGTTTTGGCTTCTGAGACAACACAAGGTTAATCCTGGGATGAGGTCCCTGGTGGGCAGCAGGGGATGGAAATGGGCTCTCCAGCCTGGTGGGAGTCTGTCAGCCCAGTCTGGGAACTGGGCAGCACCTCTGGTGGTCTCAGCCCTGGAGATGTCCTTTCTAAGAGACCAAAGCTCCTTTCAGTCTCTGCAGAACTTGGTTCAGGTTTTTTTTTTTTATTTTTGGAAGTGTTGCTCAAGCTCTGGGCTATCAACTGTGCTCCCTCAAGCTTGGTACAAGTGAGATTCTGGTGCTTCCACAGATTTTGGGGAGGAGTGGTGTTGGCTTCAACGGGAAAAGTGGGATGATGAGGCGTGATGGGGGGCACAGCCAGCTCTGAGCAGAGTTCCTTGCAAAGGAATCCCATAGCCAGGCTCGAGCTGGTGCTTGGCCCTGAATTTCCCCTCCTCCAGCTGAGATTTCCATAGCCCTCAGCTCTCACTACAATGCAATTTCTCTCCATACTCAACATAGGCTTTGTGTACAAGGCTCACCACATTTCAGTCTTTGCTTTAGAGCCCTTGGAAGACTCAATTTGTTCATCTCCAGCTTTTCCCATGAGGGCTGTGGTCCGAACACGAACTGCAGCTCTGTGAGGAGAGACCGGGGATGCCAAGTCCAGACAAATTGCCCATTTTCCAAACATGCCACTGATTTGTTTTGTGACTATGGGTTGGTTCTGTTCACCTCCACGGCTGTGGTCGGTGAGATGGAGACATGGATGTGCTCTGAGAGCTCTTTCATCACCTTCTCATGGCAATGCTTGGATTTTTTTTCCTCCAATGTCCTTGGTGTTATGCATGGCCCTACCAAACTTGCTGAACTAAGGTTCTCTGGAGTGTGGGAAAGGTCAGCTAAATACCAGTTTGATGCTTGCTTTGCAAAATGTTCTATAGGGATGGCTGCTTTTATTTGACTTGAGTTCCTAATGAGCTTTCCAGGGAAAATGTTAAAATGCAACTTGTTCCTTCCACCTCCTTACCCTGGAAGTGTCTTCTGTGAGCAGCAAATTGTATCACTGCAATTCTCTCTTTCCTGCTAGAGACACTGGTGCTGCAGTGAGGGCTACCTAACACAAGGTCTCTTGTATGACCACTTATGGCTTTGTGAAGTGTAATGGTCTAGCCTGAAAATTTCTGGGCATTTTTGGCTCTAATTTGAACTGGAGGAATTCAAGTAACTTTCGGAACAATTTCAGGAAAAGCCACATTATTTTCCTGACATAAAAACCCCTCAGCTTCTCAAGCCATTTTTGCTCAAGGACTCCACCACTTCTATGATTTAGGATGTGTCTCTGTGTTTATATATATATTATATTACATATACATGTTGTATATATACATCCTTGTTATTATAAACAGTACTTAAATCCATGTCCGTAAACATAAATAGATATAAAGTTAAGTACTCTTTATAACAGAGGATTACTCCATAGTGACATAATAGGTAGAATTAAAGTATATAACAACCTCCTGTTAGTTTGAGTCTGAAGGGTCCTGTGAGATCCTTGGGGATGGAGAGCACTGCCTGGGCCAAGGTCTCTAATGGCGTGGCATCCAATTACACGAAGGCTGAGTTTACTCCATTAAGAACTATATATTTATTTAAGCTGTCATATATCAGCCTGCACATGAAAACAATAGAGCTTGTGAAGATTGCCAGTTTGGAAAGGGGAAAGAAAAAAGGAAAGATTATTTTTCAAAATTTCTTCCAAGTTATTGGGATGAACCAGAAGCTTTCAGAGTGCTGATTTATTGCTCTCTGTTAGCGGCTCCCCAGGACCCCTCTGATTCGCCAAGATCAACAGCTTCAGAGAAAGCAATACAAGGTGTATGGAACAAAGAGGGGAATAAATTACATTAGCAGTTAACTTTCTTTACAGTTAATATATATTAATAAATATCTACAAAACATTTGAGGCTTTGACCAGGAAACCATGTAAAATAAACTGTAGTCCCACTCTTTTTTTTTTTTTTTTTTTTTTTTTTTTTTTTTTTTTTTTTTTTTTTTTTCCTTTTTTTTTAAGTCAAAATAGATCTAACTGATGTTAACTGTTTCACAGCGGGGGTCTCGTTCTGGTTTCACACTGGTGTCACTGTTGATTTTGGAGGGGGGATGTGATCAGAATAAGGACTGTCACTCCTCCTGCCTTCCAGCAGGCTACTGGTGCTACGGGAACACTTGGCATTTCCATACTCTCCTGCTTTGCATCTTCAAAGCACTGGGGAGAGATGAGCTGTTCACCATGGAGCTCATCTGAGGCAAATGAGATAATATGATCCTGTGGAAGAAATGGGAAACCCAAGAGGGAATGGGGGAATTTGTTATTGGATATGTTTGCAAAAGCAACCGAGTGTGCAGCGTCAGAGCTACCCGCTCCCAGTATAAGCAAAGTCTCTGTGGTTTGATGGACCAGGGAGCTGAGAGCCCAGGAGGTTTTTCCTGTTAGTCCTGCCTGTGCTGAAATATCTTCTCCATCTTTTTCTGACTAGCTGGGCTTGGAAAACTCTGGGCTTTTCTGGCCGAAAACTCCCCAGTGGTTTCTGTGTCTGTGATATCTGTCTGTGGAGCTTTGACTTGCATGGAGCTCTCCAAACATGAGACATGGGCAGTCTCTTGGTCCTTGAGAGCTCCAGAAGAAGTTTCCCCTGTGATTTCAGCAATGCAGATGGATGTAATCCATTTTGCTCGTTTTCCTCCAAAGAAGAGGGAAAAGGGGTGAACAGAGTGAGGTGTTGCTTTGTGTCCAAGTGAAGGGAGTAACAAAGGGCTTTTGGCTGAGGTGGAAAATATGTGTTAAAGAGAGAACAGGCATCTCCCAGTATCAGCTGTGGACCACCAGCATGGGAGAGAGGCAAGAGTGGAAAGCTCTCGGATAGTGTTAAAAACCTCCAAGCACTGAACCACAGAGAACTCACCCTTCAGAGACGTGCTAGATAAAAGTACAGCCAGACAAACACCCTTGGAGGAGTTTCCAAATTATATGAGGAACAATTTAATAGGAAAGAGGTGAAAACATCTTAGATTTGCCCGATTTCTGCAAACACTTTTCCTTTTAAAACAAGTCTCCTGATTGCTCAGCAGAACTGAGAGCTCTAATATTTGGGGGTTGGAATTTTTTTTCCTTTTTCATGATTTTTTGGTAATAACATGGAAAAGAAAATGAAGCATCTCTGAGAAAAGGAAGGAAAAGAAATGGGGGGGGAAGAGTGGAGAGGAAATGAAGGATTTTCAGGGGAAAGTTAACTTCTGTTTTGCAAGCACCTTCCTGCAGCAGAGGATGCAGACAGGGCACAGGGAGGAAGCTGTGGCCACAGGCACTCAGGCAGTGCAGCATTTTGAGCTGAACTGAAGCACACGAAACCTGTGATGATGGAGGAACTGAGCCCCCATATTTTTATCTCTGTGTAGATGACTTGGCTGAAAAACCCCTGGTGTTTACCCTTGTCCTCTTATACAAAGACCAAGAAAAATAATTGCTACAGATTCTTGTAGCTCCTTGCACTCATGTATGCCACGCTTGCTAAAAAAATAAACAGTCTTAGAAAGGTAACTGAGAATTTAGCTGTACTTAATGGGTGTAGTTTCCTTTTGCCTCCATCCTTGTTTAAAGTCATCCTACCATGGAGTTTGGGGCTTGCTGTAGGGCAGCAAGTAGCTTTTTCCCAGCTGTACTTGGATGCCTGCAGTAAATAGAGTCAGTTCCATGGGCAAACCTTATCTACGTCACCACTGAAATGAACATTTTGGTAAACTCAGACAAAAGTCCCACTGGCATTAAGATAAATCCTGCTGATTGGGACACACCAACCTTCTGAAATGGGGCAGGAAGCACAAATACATTTTATCAACCATGAATATTTTGTTAGGATTAAAAGTTAATTAGTGTTTATTTAGAATATGTGGCTGGCACAGGTAGAATTATGTCAGAAAAATTGTGGAACTGCTTTGAGGAATGAGCAGGGTCTGGAACAAATTGGTAGTGGAGATAATGTAGATAAATCCAGTTCAGAATGCTTTTTTTTTGCTTGGAAAAAAATGAGACAAAGATTATTGCACTCTGAAAATGTGTAGTTTCTTTGAATGACATATCAATGAGAAGAACTTGTCAAAGTGTGCTGGCCAAGGCCCTGGGTTTCATGGAGACAAATAGAAAAAAATTTTCATTCAAGTTTTACAGTAATCCCACCCAAAACAGTGCTGTCATACAGGAATAAATGTGTACACACATGTGATGAAATAAAACTGTCCCAAAGTTTTTTTGTAAAAAATAAAAAACACAGTGGCTATAAACATATACTGATGCTCCAGAATGCTGCAGAATACACCTGACATTAAAGTATATTTGCTCTTGAGATTCATGATTTTTCAATCAGCTAATTATGTACTGCATGTTACTGGGTGACCTTCTGCTGAGGAATCACTTGCAGGAAAAATTGTGGCCTTGTATCTCCTCAGAAACAAATGCTGGAAGCCAGTCTTGCCAGACCTTGAGTTTTTGAAGTGGACAGTATTGTAGGATTAATTATCCGATACTTTTCCTGATTAGTGTATTTGTTATGAGTACTTCTGTTAGTGCCTCAAGGACTTAACTACAGTGTATCACAGTGTCACTCGAGTATAATTAATACTCTTTCACTGTAATTGCATAATTAAAAAGCTGTCTGGCCGCTGGTGCGAAACTCTGCTCTACAGCAGCTCGGTTTTCAAAAAGCAGCTCCCCAAAAGTCCATCCCTCCCTGGAACACTTGGGCAGGTACATCTTTCTCTGATAATCTCTCAGCTCTTGCTCTTTTATCCCCAGCATTTTGGGAATGTCCTGTGGAAGGCCAGAGGTTGGACTTGATGATCCTTGCAGGTCCCTTCCAACTTGGAATATTCTGAACTGCCTTCCCTCCACTGATCTCTGTTCCCTACTCTTCCCAGGTGGAGTGCAGTCTCTTTAGGATTCAGACAGTGCAGGTCTCCTCCCCAGTGTCTTCCCCAGGGTGTTTTTGCCCTGGTGGTGTGAGAGAGGATGGGGTCACTGAGCTGTCACTGGTTCATTCTTTTTAAGCCCTTGGTGCTTAGAGTGAGAATTGCTCAGCTCCTCAAAGCAGATGGATGGGTGTTTGCAGGCTAGTGCTGAAGTGCCTGCTGGCAGGAAGGGGTTAAATTCCTTTTTATTCATAATGTGCTTTTGAAACAAAACTTCATGACCTGGCTTTTTTTCCCCCCTTTCCTTTTTTATTTTTTTTTCAAGTGATTACACTTTGCCGCATTATAAGGGAGCAAACGCATTTGTGTCTCAGGACCGTACTCTACCAGATACTGACATGTTCAACATCTCCTGTGGCTTACCAAACACATCAGGGATGTGGACCTCCCTCTGTTTTCTCATTATGCCAAATAATGAAATGTGGAAATAATTCTAATCCTTTCTTCTGGTTGCGCTGTACCTCTGAAAATATGATAAACTCAATCCAATTAAAAGTCATTACCTCTACAAGGCTCAGTCTCTATCTATAACCTTTGTTTTATAATTCACTCTGTTATCTGTCTTCATTATAATTTGGTAGAATAGTCATCTTTTATTACTGCTTTCTGTTGGAAAGAGGCATGTGATTTTCAGTGCTGCTTTGTGACACATCTCAGTTTAAAACAGTAAAGGTCTACTAATGAGTAAAAAGAAGTTCAGTTACACTGATTTATTACATTGAGATAAAGTTTCATTTGTGTTGATTATAATACTGTAGGTTTAAGTAATTGTTTTGATTTAAAAATGTTCTTTTACAGCAATAGTTTTTCACTGTGGCAGGGACTGTTAAAGTGCATTACTGTTTCTGTCTTACCCCAGCTGATACAAATTTAGTTAAATTTTGTTCCTAATCGGTATTTTCTGTGTATAAGTGGCTGGTCTCACTAATTCACGTTTAACCTTCTTGTCCTTAGTTTTGTTCTGAGCTGGTTGGCTTCTTGTGCCATGTCAGTGTGAGAATATATGTCATGTTTACCATTATGGCAATCAAACAATGAACAAAAGCTGATTCCCCTAATCCATTTTTCCTCCCTTAGCAGTGACCAGTACTCAGGGCCAAAAATTTCAAGGCAGATTTTTTTTTTCCCTTGGGTCTACTCCATATAGAGAGTCATGAAGGGCATTAGTGAGTATGTGTTAGCTGCTGCAGCTCCTCTCAGTTGAAATATCTTACCAAGATACAAATTTAAGCTATTAGTTAAGAGTTTCAGCATGCTTTAGGCTGCCTCCCAGCCTGTGTGGATCTCTCTAGACTCCCTGCTAGCTGCAGATCCGGCTCTCAGTATATCAAGTCCTACAGCTGGCATTTCCCTCTTCTCTTACCCCCCACTCTGTGTAACCCAGGAAAGGTTTTGAAAGTCAAATATATATTTATTCCATTGAGGAAACTTTATCAACCAGCACCAAAGTTTATTGGCACTAGCTAGTGATATAATGGGTAGTTTAAACCCTGCTAACTGCGAATAATTTTTCAGCCGTGTTTATGATTGCAGTAGGCTCTAACAGACCAGAAGTACAGATAACATAAATATTTCTACCAGAGATGATTGTACTGGAACTATAAATAAAAATTAGACTTAACTTGTAAATAAATTCAGTGCGTGCCAGCCAACATTTATAAACCTTTGTTGCTGCATGTAGTACAGTAATTTATATGGAAAAGTACACAGGAACACAAGCAGCCAAATTTTACTTTTCAGTTATGCAGGTGCAAATTCCCCCCCACATCAAGGAGAGCAGCTCCTGTGCAAATGAAAGTAGAATTTGACCCAGCATCTCTCAGTGCTGGACCCTAATTAAAAGCCAGCGTCTGGTCCCCATCAGATGCTTTTGACTGAGTTGCTCAATTAGACATGAATGACACTAGACAGAGCACCAAATGCTACTAGTTATTGTAGGGGCTGATGGTGAGAATTGCCAGAGACCACAGGCAGGTCCCTACACAGTTACTATATTATAACTTTGCTGCTCTAGTATCAACACTTGGCAATGCTGAAATTATCCTCTCTTGAAGACCTGATGCTCTAGAGTGTGTTCAGCTTATTTTCTCACTTGCCTGTGGATAGATTTCTCCTGAGTGCTTGGTGCTCATCAGGAACTCCCTTCTGCTGCCACTATGAACCTCTTGTTTCAGGGTTTTTTTCTGCAGACACTGATTTGAGAAGCAAAAGCTGCTTCCTGCACAAGAAGGGTTTTTTATGTGAATTACCTGCTCTGTTCTTACTGATGTGCACCTTGCTACGAGGCACAGACTGAAGCCACCCGGTGTCCTTGGCATGGGTGCTCCAGAGGTGACCCTGGCTGAGCTCCCTTTGCATTTCATGTAGATACTGCATCCCACAGTGCAGCACCAGGAGAAGCTGGTGATTTATGTACTTCAGCCCCAAAGCTGTGCTCAGGCTGCCTCGAGCTGCCTTTTTCTCCTGCCTTTGTCCGTGCAGCTTTTCCTACAACTCCCTCTTCTGCCAGCATGCAGAAGGGTTTTCTCACTGTGGCTCAAGGCTGAGGTGTGGAAGCTTTGCTGGGAGAATGCCCTCTGTGATCAGCAGTGTCACGAGCATGAAGGGAAGGCTGAAATCTGGGCACCACATTTCTCTCTCATTTTGTTACATTAGTGTCAATCCGAAGAAATTTGAGTAATTTTGGTTAACTCCAGGACAGACTCTGATCTCTTTTATTCCTTGGTGGAAGTCTAAAGTAATTACTTTAGATTTAACAGTTGTGTAAGAGAAATCAGAATCTGGCCTTTGGGGCCACCACAAGGGTGCTTTGGTCCCCCTTGCTCTCATTGCATGAGTGTGGTTTTTGGGATTGGACCTTTTGAGTGAGTTTTGGACAGCTTTGGTTTTCTCATGCTTATGTTAGGGTCAAGTAATACAAATATGCAAAATCTCCATGTGTTTGAAGGCTAATGGTTGTGAAAGTATTTTTCCTTGGTAATTGAAGTAATGATTCAGAATAGCTTCAAGTGCTGTGTTTATCTCTAAACGTGCTTGTAATCTCTTGTTGTACAATGGAACTTGCCATTTGTAAAAGAGTGTTTGTCACCCATGTTTTATGATTTCTACCTAACTGGGAATTACTAGCTCTAGTCTGGCTAGAATCTAATCTCACTTGATGAGGTCTGCCCAATGCTTTTCACAATGGGGTCCTGCCTGGGGGTACCAGACTGTGTTACAATACAAATAATAATGGATTACCCTCAATAGGTCCAGCTCCACAGAACAGTTCTGTGAAAAGGGAGTGGCACAAACCAGTTCCAGGTACGTTGACTGATAAAGTGTTCAAGTAGAGTAATGTAGCCCTTGGCTGGAGTCCTTCCTGTGCCTGGAGATAGTAACCCAATCTCTAAATGTTTCCAAAGCTAAGGATCCTTCTTTGCGTCTCCTCTGGCCCCCTCTGAGCTGTGCCTACCACCTATGGACAGTCAGGTGGCTCCCATTTTGTTCACCACTGGCTAAGAGCTCCTTTTGAAGCTAATGGGCTTTCTTCTCTTAATTTTCTGCTTTTCTTGACCTCCTGTGTTCTAGACTGGTGTGGATATATTTTGTAATCAATCAGTCTCTGCCTGTAACAGGTTTTTTTTTTTTTTTTTTCTTTAATTCTTTTTCAAACAAATTTAGATAAAGCGGTCCTTTAATACTTGTTCAAACAAATTCAGATAAAGGTGTCCATTTGTATGCAACAGGAAATGCCTGTCTCCTTTTCAGATATCCCTGCAAATACTCCAGGCTGATTTCCTCTGCACTGAATGGTGATCCTAGGTCAAACAAATATAAATGCTCACTGGTCTCTTTCAAGGATCTGATTTAGGAGTTTGTGATACGTTCAGGTCCACCCTCACCTCCTGCAGGAGAAGGGATTAATTAACCTGATCCTACTATCCCAAAAGCCATCCTTGCTGAAGGCTTGTACAAGGCATGGTATATAAAGCTAGTGGAGCTCAAAGCTCCTGACATGTGACGGAATTCTCACATCAAAACAGAGTTGTGTCCTTGTGGTGTCTAATCTCTGGGACTAGGGGTCATCTCACCTTTGAGAAGCTGCAGGCATGAAACTGTGTGGCTCTTCTCATTGCAAAGAGCCACTCTGACGTTTATCTCAGCTCTTGCTTTATCCTGCTCAGAAGGTGGTGGCATTCTGAATTAGGCTCTCCAGATGCCTTTGCTTTCAGCCTGCCTCTTTCCTCCAGAGTAATCCAGTTTATGATTAAATCACTGGTGGCCACGTGCATGAATCCAAGTGCAAAGAACTGCATTTATGTGCTAGCGTTTATCAGTCAGTAGTCACTTCGGGAATGTATCTCCTTAGGCACAAATAAGCCGAGAAAAGGAAGAACAGAAATCCCTATGGATACGTTTGTTTGCTACAACTGGCTTTGGCCATGGAGATCTGGGTGTAGACCTGATCCCTGGAAGACTTAGTGAGAAGTTTGAGTTTGAGTTTAAGCCTGCCCTGAAACACGGATAGGTGCACCAGGCCAGCATGTTTGCTCACTGTGAGGTGCCATGGTGTGGCATTTCAGCTGCAGCCAGGCACAGCCCTGCCGAGCACAGGGCCCATGGCGCCTCCGGCAGCAGCGCTGGGTTGTGTTCAACCCCTGCCTTGGCCATCAGCGCCTCTCACCTAATTGCTCTTGGAGAGGAAAGCTGGGCTGAACTAAGAGGCATTCTCATGGAAGGAAGTCCTCTCCTCCTCCCAGCCATGCACAGAAGGCTCTCAGTCTTGGAATGACCCCAGGCCCTGGAGCTATGGCGGCAGCTTTGGTGCTCACTCTCCCGTCCTCATCAGGCACATCCCCAGCCACGTGGGCTCTTTCCTGCTGGTGGGCAAGGTTGTGACAAAAGTGCAAATGCAGGTGTCCACCCTGGCCTTTGAGTAGCAATTAACCTTTACTCCTGGGTTTCCTTTGAAGCTTGCTCATGTTTTTATTGTAAAATAGTGGTGAAGAATTTCATGGAGACTAATATCTAAGCTTCCACATAACCTAATCTCATCTGTTCCCTTATCAGGGGCCTCATTTTTTATTTCATCCCGTTAATGGTGGGGATAATTATTGGAATTTAAAGAGGCCATCTTGAATTTCAAAATTGGAGTGCTATCTGTGTGAACAATTTGCAGTTCACTGTGAAAATGATGCTTATCAGCACAGTCCCTGTGTCTAATTCTAACCTTACAACAGTTTTTTATCAGTCAATATCCTATGGTTTTGCTGGAAGTCCCTCTGATCCATGTGGGTGTAAATTTTAAGAAAAATAGTCATACACCCTTTGAAAACTAAGACCAGAACCTTGGTTCATGTACACTGATTTTAATAGACCTGCTTCTATCATTAATTTCACAAATATGTCTTAATGATCTTCCCATCTCTTGGTCAGTCACAATTCAGCTCCGTGTCTATTTTGAGGCTTGAAAATATATTTTTTTTGCTAGAATGCATTGTTATTTCAGGCAAAGGACTATTTCAGTAATCCATTTTACCCACACTTAGAGCTTTGGGGCATAGAGGAGTATTATATTTTCCAGAGCTTTCAAGCTGAAATCCCGTGTTTAACAACGACATCGGGTGTGGCTGCTGGAAATCAAAGGAGGCACAAAAGACCCAGCAATAGGACTTGTCTCCCTGCCAGGCTTTCAGAGGCCAATTTATCAGCTGCAGGTTTGACCCTATATGGCTAAAAATGAGCGTAGCCAGAATGACTGAGATAAGTATAACTGAGGCCTTTGAGTCTGCGAGAGAGAAATTAAACTGGACTGTCCCTGGGGAAGATGAAACATCTGTAAAGCTCTGCTTGCTAAATGTTTCAGGCTCAGCTTGTGCTGGCTTGTGGGCAGGCACTGCTGGCAAGTGGAGCTGAGGAAGGTGGCCCTTTGGGACAGGCACAGAGCTGGTCATTGCTTGTTGTGACTTAAATAATTTGGCTGAGATACTCTGTATTTTTGTGAAGGAGAGTTGACTGTGAGACACAAGTGGGATACTGCTTGGCAGGGCAGGGACAACAGCAGTGACTGTGTGAGATGGGCTTTTTAAGGAGTTTGAGTGTCAGGCACCCAGCTGTCATGGAAAATCAGTGGGATTTAGATGCCTGAAGTTTCTACCCCTGGCGCCCCCCTTTAAGTGAGCCATGTGCTTATCATCATCCAGATCACTTTCCTTGTGTGATTTCTCTTCCTGCACCCCATGTGTATACATGGGTTAGTTTTTATTTTTTTTTTTTACCCCTGTTTCAGAAACAGCTGAAGTCTTTTAGGCAGGACTGCAATCTAAACAGTTGGGGGAAGACATCTGAATGGGACCATGCCTGCCCAGGGTGGATGCAGCATTGCTGCTGGCCTGCAAAGTCAAGGAGCATGTTCAAGTTTTGAGGGATGCTCGGGAGGTGTGGATGAACCTCTGTCACCTGTCCCACCATGCTGGAGCATGGCTGTGCCTGGGGGCAGCAGCAGTGCCATGGTGTAACAGAGATGGCTGCTGAAGGGATGGTCTCAGTGCAGGGCAAAATGAGTGGTGGCATCCAGGTAGAGCTGTGTCTCTATCCTTTCCATGCCCTCTTTCCTGCCCTTTGGAGCCAGATAAGTGGTGCTGGAGGCAGGAAGGTATGGCATGGGCTCATGAGTGGTAGGCACAGAGCAAGCTCTCTGCACCAGTGCTTTCATGAGCCCTTGAACATCATTGCCAAAGTCAGCTATGACAGGTAGGGTTTCTGAACCACAAGCAATGGAAAATCCCTCTCTGTGTCCCTCTCAGCTGAACGGTGGAGTCAGTCAAGATTTTCTACTTCTCAAAATGCCAGGTATTAGGAAAGCGACAAACTAATCAATATTGGGTTCAATTGTTAAAGTGCAGGCAGAGTCTGCCAAACCGGAGGCCGAGGGGATGGGTAGCTGAACTTTCCTGTGACATGTATGAGGTCATAGCCAGTGCCACATAAAAGAAAGAAAAACAGTTCATGGCTGTGAATAAATTGCTCACAGATGAAGAATCCAGTTTGCCAGTCGTGTGATGGGAGCAATCTATTCCAATGATTTGTTATGTCCCAGTGTTTGTCTTAGGCAGTACCAGAAGCATGAAAGTACAGATATAAAACCGTGAGATAATATGTAACAAAGATGTGAGAGACAATGGGCTATGACCAGTTTCCAGTGGAAAAGGCATACGGTGCTAATCTACCATGGATAGTTTCTTAAATGAGCAAGAAATTGAAAGAACATTTTAAAGTTTCCTGTTTCTTCACTGAAACAGAGTAATTCTGAAAGCCAAGCCCAGTGTAACGCTTTCATTTCTGGGCCAACCATATTATGCAAATATTCTCAAGCTCAGGTTTTAAATACCTGATCTCTCAGTTTCAGTCCTTGGAGAACAGTATTCTCACCTCCTAGTTAGGTTCGAATTAAGTGGAATGAGTTCTGGTGTGTATAAAACCCGAAGAACGTGAATAGGTTAAATGAATATAAACAGCAAAGAAGGCTTTTTTGGTTAATTTTGCTGTTCTGACCCTTTTGCATGTATAGTTGAGTTGAGCACTGTATTGCTGGTGCAGCTAAAGCCCCTGCTGAAGTAACTCAGAGTTTCTGACTAAAAGGAATTTATAATCAGTCTTACATTTTAGGCTGTCAAAAACAGTGAGTTTTTCTTTTTTTTTTTTCTTTTTTTTTGTTTGCTGGCTAAGCCCCAAAGATGAAGGTGTTTTTTTTTTTTTAATGTGTTTTTGATCTGCCCCAGGTTTTTTTGCAACTGTAAGAAGAGAAGGTTCATGTTCTCTATAAGGTGCTGTTTGGATCCTGAACTTATTTTAGACCATTGTATTTCTTGGAGGTCAATGGTGAGACACTGATTTACATCAGCTGAAGCTCTTGCCAAGAGTTGTGTGGTAGGCTGGATCCTTTCTCCGAAGACTAATTGGAGGCCATCAAACTTAATTTTGGCTACTTTAAGTTCAGTCTGTCTCTCTGCAAGACCAGTGACGCTTTCCTGCTTTTCACTTCTCTTAGATTTCATTTGTAACATATAATGCTGGCTTTCAATTGTAATTTCAAAGCGTGTGCGGGGTGCAGCGCTGTATCCGGACCCGGCTGGACAATGGGGTGTGCCTGCCTTTACATCTGTGTGCAATTCCCTTGCCTGTGTTCAACGATGCAAACCACTTTTGATGTCAGGAATATTGAGAAACACTGTGTTTACCCCTAGGCCTACACTAGAGAAAAGGCTCAGCTCCATCCAGGGTGAGGCTCTGCTGCAGGATTAGTGAAGTCTCCCAAACTGTCCCTTCCATTCCATGTGCAGGCTGAAAGGGTTTCATGTGCAAAATCTGCCAGGGTGTTTCAAATCCTGCTGTTTGGTTTTTCTTTTCCAGGTGATGAATGTTTGTACGAGAGCTTTCCAGAACTTCCCTTGGGTGACATGCCAGAAGCTGATGGAGAGGCTGCAAATGTCCAGTGTCCAACATCCATCAGCATCCAAGAGCCATCTTCTCCAGCAACCTCCAGCGAAGCTTTCACACCCAAGGAGAGCTCTCCTTACAAGGCTCCAATATACATTCCTGATGACATTCCCATTCCTTCAGAGTTCGAGCTCAGAGAATCCAACATTCCTGGAGCAGGATTAGGGATATGGACCAAAAGGAAGATTGAAGCAGGGGAAAAATTTGGCCCTTTCGTAGGAGAGCAGCGGCCACACCTGAAAGATCCCTGTTACGGCTGGGAGGTAAGATGCTGTACATTCTTTTGGTCTGTTGAGTTCTTGTGTTCTATCTATAAACACAGAAATATTTGCAGAACTTGAGTCTCATCCTGCAGTAGCCAAAGCGTACTCATGCACAAACTGCTTTGTGGCCTTTTGGGGTTTTCTGGATGGAGACGAGTGTAAATTGAAAAAGAAATAAGTCAGAAATTAATATTGCTCTTCATGCATCTGTCTGGGTGGATATTGGCAGGTGATGCCCCTTTTGAGGAAAGTGAGGAAATAAGTGTTGCCATTTTTAATCAGGTCTTGGATAGTCCTGCATTATGTCTCTAGGTGAGGGATTTGCAAAATCACTGCATTATAGGTTTGAAATGAAGCTGGGTGCTGCTTTCAGGGTTGTGAATTGCCACTTTCTGTCAACAATTATTAAAATAGCCCTTAAATCTAGTGTTATATGGCTAAACTTGCTGTTGAACAACTTTGTGCTGCTGGAGAGCTTCAAAAGCTGGGGGGTTGACCCTGCTTCCATTTAACTTAACGGGAATTTTGCCACTCATTTGGTGAAGCAGGTTTGGATGCTAGTGCCATGCCCAGCACACATGGGAATGGTGTGGTTCCTGTTACTTCTGCAGATGCTTTAGGAAATTCTTTTCCTGAAGGAGCTCATGGACTGCTTTGGTGAGTACAGGTGTTGGATCTTGCTTCCCCTGCCTTCAGGGACAACATTTTCCTCACTATGGTACCACTGAGGATCTGCCTGAGCTCCTGGTCCATGGTCAGGTCAGGGATTCAAACATCAAGCGGTGCTGCTGTTGTGTTATGATGTAAGAAATGTTCCTGCATGGTTTTATTCATGGTTTTAACAATGTGCTGTAGGAACAGAGCACAATCTCTGCTTTCCATCTGTACGTTTCCTTTGGATTCTGATAAGGGGAGCCATGCAGGGTTTGCGTGGCTCTCCAGGGGCACGCCTGACCTCTGGAGAGATGGGAGTTCATTTTCCCAGGAAAAATGGAGTTTCGTTGTGGAGCAGAGCCTTGCAGATATGGTGGAAAATGGAAGCTTGATTTGCTCTTAACTATCCATAAACACTCAGGGAGTTCATTACAAACTTTCCATCCAGCTGTTTAAACTCTTGTGAGACTTGTGACAATGTGACAGAATAGTGTCAGGAGAAATCATAGACTTGGCAACACTCTACTGAGTTAACAGACTGTGATGCAATGTAATTGCTAGTGAGAAATCTTTATTATTTGAAAAAGGCACCAGGAAACCATAAAATCTGACCTTTAACCACACCACAATTAAGCTCAAATATTGTTAACAGAAATTAAAGCAAAACTGTTGATACACGGCTGTACTTGCAGGTTTAACATTATTCCAAAATTAGTGTATTTTAGACACTCAAGTGGTGTAGGACAGGATAATCCCACTAAGACTGAGGGAATCCCATCTAGTTTTTCACACCCTTGGGTGCTGGCAATATGCTACAATATTAGAGACTAGTTTTCCTGCTTGAAATATTTCAGATTTTGGGGTCTGCAATATTCAGACAAGAAATGAATGTCTTGATAGTGCTGGAAGCCCAGCTGGCAGCCTGAATCCCTTTCAAGCTGCAGGACTCGTGCCATTTGAATAGTGTTATTTATTTGGGGCAGCTGGGGCAAGCTATATAAAAGTGTTGGAGCAAAATCACACAAAATCAACAGTCAAGTCCCTCTGCAATTTGGTCACTCACCCAGAAGTATTCTGTGATGCTTAGAAGGACTTGAAACTGAATATTTTTTCCAATAAGTAGGTTAAACACATCTACTGTAGTTGAAGAGAGACAAAGAAATTCTGGTTACCAGAGTTTATACAGTGAGTAAAATGGCACATAGTAGTGGCTGGGGCTAGAGGAGGGATGTGGGGGAACCTGGTAGTGCTGGAGAGGACTTCAGTGATGCTCATTCCACCCCAGATGCTCATCATCACACTCCTCAGGAATCTACCACTTCCTGGGGCTGGTGCTTTGGATATTAAAGGGGGAAAAAGCTGATACTGGTGTGTGGGCTCAGGCAGCATGGGATGGGGAGGAAAACTGTCATTTACTGAGGTTTAAGTACGGTCTTGGAAATTTAAGCTTTTCTGGTGCTGTTGTTTTCTGTTTAAATGGGCACTTTTGAGAAGCTGGGTGTATGTCCAGCCAGGTGCCAACAAGTCAGTTAATAAATGAAAAATCATTCTGCTGTTGCTGATAATCAAGGTGAAATTTCATTTCAATCTTAAATGGAGGAAGGGTAGAACCAAAGTTTGTGTGGTGCTGGGTGTGGGTTTTAAGTGACTTTGTCCATGAGAGGTTTTAAAATCTTTCCACTTGTTTGATGAGTGAATTGTATTGATGCAGATTGTGGCACGATCGTCTTATGTCTGATTACCTGTAATTCCTAGGGTAGTTCATGGTGCTACAGAAGCCAGCTGGTGACTTCAGAAGGAGGGATGTCCCAGCCTGCTCATGTTGCTCCTGGTCCCACAGGCCAAACAAAGTGTTTTGCTGTGTCCAGGCATACTCATTTCTTCACTTCTTGTCTGCAGTGCTCCAAGAAATGCACAGTGGGGTTGCACCATTGCTACTATTTGTGTACTTACCTCTTGAGTAGATCCCCCTGTGACTGCAGAGAGCATGATTAAGTTATTAAAAAAAAATCAAACTTTTCATTTTATCTGAGTTTAAGCTTGAACACTGAATATACAATGGTGTTTGTCTTTCAAAGATGAGGAAAGAAGATTTTTTTGAGGAAAACAAAAATTAAAACAGTTTTGGAAGGAAAGATGGACATCTTCCTCAGCCTTTTTCTGATGGTGCACATATTATCCATTTTGTTATGAAACACTTGCTCCATTTTTGCAATTGTTTAGTATTGCTAGGTAGTCTAAAATCTTGCACTAGGAAATTTTAACTGAACACCCTACATTCACCTTGGAAGGAAGAGTTTACAGTTGCACACAAATTTGGACTATTACTACATTTTTGGAAAAGACAGTTTTTTCCCTTGCAAAAGCTTGTCATAGTTTTGGATATTTCCAGCTGTGGCATACTTCTGACTTCCAGTTTTTGTGACTGATACTCATCTGAGCTGATACTGGGATTAACCTGGGAGAAAAGTGGAAACTGAGGGAACTGCTGCTGTTAAATTCTGCAACCAGGCAGTTGATGAGAAAGAAAAATTTTCTGCAGGAGGCTGAGGTATTTCATGGAGCTTGTTCCTACATTCCCCTATAGCAAGACTCCCTATGGGATCAACGCAGAGCTCTGTCAGAGCAAGTCCAAGAAAACAATGTCCATTGTGTCCATTTATACAGTCCAGCCATAAAACACATTCTGGGACAAAAAGAATTTGTTGTGATACCGCCGTGCTTGGGTCATGATTAGAGCGCCGTAGATCAGTTTAAATGAAAAGCCATAAATTTGAATTTTATCTCATTTTGTGGGGCTGGAGTTGAGCATTATCTAATCAGGTATTGGTTAGCTAAAGTACAAATCGAACAGGGGGTCACCGGACAGGGGGAAAGGTCGAGCTTTTTTGCAGTTTGTCACGGGGGTTTTAGTATTTGCCGGCAGCCCGAATATCTGAGGGGGTCGGGAGGCTACTGCTCGCTGCTTGTTTGAAAAGGGAAAATTGACTGCTGCTTAATCAACAAAGAAAACAAGCTTTTAAGGGATGGCAGTAATTTTATTTTATTTTTTTTTTAAACCAAAAGCAAGGGAACACAAATTTAGTGATTTCATCGTGGTTCATGCCCTGCTATGAAAAACAACTGGGAGAGTGTTTCAAAGCCAGGCTTGAGTAGGACCAAAGCACAAGCACCTACCTTTGACCAGAGGACAGCCAGTATCCAAATTCAGGTCTCTTGCTGCTCTAGCAAACTCAAAGTCTCATTCATAAGAACAAATTCCTCACAGCTCTTTTGATCCTAAACTTTTATTTCTTTACTAGGAGGGCAAAACCAGGAGCAATAAACTCTAATAAATCAAACCTGTCACAGAAGTAAAAAAATATTTTAGAGCTTTATAAAGCAGCATATAATCTGTTTATAGAGCAGAGTATATTTTCCTGTCATGCCAGTGAGGCTGAAAAACAACTCATATTTGGTAGAGTATGCTTGAGCTGATGCTATTACTTCTAAATGGAAATTAGGAGGCCATTTGGCTATTTATTTATGTCTCCTCTAACATTTTTCATGTGAGTCCTTTGAGAAAACTGCACAGCTTCCTAAAATTGTTCTGGAGTACAAGCTTCCCACTAGTTTGTAGGGACTGGAATAGTCACAGTTGGAAGCTTTAATTCTGCACTCTTTTGCTTTCTTTTGGCAGTTTTAAAAATTAAATTTATTTGAGATTCTGGGGTTTAGGTGTACCATATATTGCTATGAAAATTAAATAATAAGTTTAAAAAAATAGGCTTTTAGATGTGAAATCTAATATATATCCTCCCAAATCTGGGTTGTAGCACCTAAACCAATAGCTTGGTTTTCTTAACATCCAGAAACTTCTTCTGTAATCAGTGGGAGTTAGCCACCAATTCCTATGTGCAGATGTTAGGCCCTATTTTTGGGTCCTTCTTTAGAAAAATCTGTGCCAGAATGTTGAAAGCAGCGTTTGTTTGTTTGTTTGTTTTATTTTTAATAAAAACAGACCAAAAAGTCTTGTCTTCTAAATAACTTCACGTGGAATTCACACATCTTAAAACTCAGGTTAAGTTATTCTTAATAAACAGTGACAGTGCTGAGGGAAATAACTCCCTCGAAGTCAGGAAAATCACTCTGAGAGAGAACAGTAGATAATCTCTTTTTTTTTCAAAAAGAAAAATAGAAGGAACAAAGACTTCATCACTTGTGAATATTTTTCTTTGGGATATGGAGTGTGTCCTAGTGTTAAACAAAAAACCCCTTGATTTTCCGCTGTTGTTTAGCACTTTGACACTGCCACTGGTCTGTGACTTTTACAGACCAAATCTTGGCTTTTTCTTGAATTGTTTTCAACAGCATTAACATGCAAAACAGCACCACACTCAGCCAGGTGGTTGGAAAGCAAGGAAGTATAATACAGATTCCTTGCCCAGGTTTTCTCCTTTCATATGGATTGCAGCAGTATAGAGACTCGAGGGATTTTTGCAAAATTATTGAAGTAAAAGCAGAAACAAGGATGTGGGCTATTCTGTGATTTGGAATTAAAAAAGGATGATTTGTTTTATAGTGGGAGGTGGGGCTGCTTTTTGATCAGCACAAGAGCAATCCAGCCTTGCAGAGAGCGTTTTCTCCCCCAGATCAAGAGATCACCCACTCCTGGCAGCTGCAGGTGGGGGTGACATCCTTACCTTGTCTTCAGCCCATAGGTGATGTTTTATCCCATTTGGAGCTCAGCTTTGCAAGGCATAGAGCACTCTGGCTGAGGTCCAATAAAGCACTTAGGCACGAGCTTATCATCAACAGGATTACCCAGGTGTTTGAGTTAAGCACGTGCTCAGCTGCCGTGTTCAGCTCTCTGTGAGGGACACACTGTTCCGTGCTCGCGGGATGGAGTTCACGCCGTGTGTCCTGCCTGGGCTGAGTGTGCACGAGGGTGCTTGAGACAGAGCTGTGTACAAAAAAGGACATTGCTGCAAGTGTCACCAGCCTGAATTCTTCTGTTGTTTGCATCTGGGTCTTGTGGTGAGGCTGAGACGCGGCTGCAGCAGTAGGAGTCCCTGCAGCAAGGCGGGCAGATGCTGCTCCACGAGCAGAGCGTTGCCCTCAGAGTGGATGTCAGCACCACACTCCAGCCAGCTCCCTGGGCTTATCACCAGCTTTCTCCCTGCCCAGAGAACACACAGTTTATAATTGCAAATGAGCAAATATTAGGTCCTTGAATAGCGAGATAGGAGCAGGTGGACTTGTCATTTGGTTTGAATTAAATGTATTGACAGCAAAGGGGAGCTGTGGGTCCTTTGGGTTTTTCTGTGTGGGTGGAAGATGGTGAGGACAAGGGGGATCATTCAGCATTAGTCTGTGTTGTTTTTCTTTACTATTCCCTTCTTCCACCCTTCGATTCCTCTAATTCTTTGATTAATGCGATTAAGCAGTCTTACATGAGGTTGGTGGGATGTGGTGCTTTGTCCTTTGGGCAAAGACCACAACCTTCCCTTGGTCAGGCAAAGCTGCTGCTCACTGGGAGGGGGGCACCAGATCTGCAAAGCTCCCTCCTCAGCTGGCCAGGGGAGCTGCTCTCAGAAAATCCAGCAATAATATGTTTGAAGAGATTTGGATATTCTTTACCTTCAGATTGATACCACAAAGGGAGCTGAGGGACTGCAGTGGCTGCTGGAAGCGAGGTGCCACTCACCCCTATCCTGAGCCAGCTCTGGCACTGGGGCTGTGCTCAGGGGGCTGGTGAGGCTCTGAGCCAGCCCAAGGTCAATGTGGCAACAGCATCAGGAAGAGGCTTTTAGCCAGTGCAGGAGGCTGAGCAGCTGTTGGTGTGGCACAGCTGGAAAATCTCACAAAAGCTTTTGTCCCAACGAAACCTGGAATGGGTTGTGTGGAATTGACTATTTCTCCACCCACAGTGGATGCTCCACCGTGTCCTTGACCTTGAGGGCAGAAAATCACACATTTCATGGCAGAGTCTAAAGCCACAGAAACCTCTCTGTAGGTCTGTGTGTGTATTGCCCACAAAACCACTGAGGTTTTAATTTAATCAGGAGGAGCATTAACTCCTGAGGGAAGCAGAGTGAAACCATAAGGGTCAAGTGGACTTAGAAGTAGGAAGGGGAGAAGGAAGTTTTGTTACCTTCTTCAGAGCAGAACCGAGAGGATGTTTCAGGAATTTGTATTTCTCTTTAGAGCAAAAAGATTTTTATTTATTTAAACACCACCAAGGTAGGTTTTGAGTTCAGTAACATTCTGTCCAGGCAGGTAAGAGCATTAAATTAATAGAGACAAAAGCTGCCATTGGAGTAGATTTGAGATTATCAAATTACAAAGAAAAATAAATGAGATATGCCAGATGTCTATTTAAAAGACAAAACTGGTAAATTGAATTTAGCCATTAAGAAAGACAACATCACAAAAGAAAAATAAAAAATATTAAACTGAAGAGAATAATAATTGCATCTAACAGAAATGACAAACAATCATAATTCTTCCCATTAAATAAATATGTTATAAAAAATTTATTATGAAATGCCACATTATGCAAGCCAGGATTCAAAGATGAGTTCTTTGCATTAAGTACAGTAGATGCCATTAAGGAAAACAGTCAATATGTCACTAAGCCACGGCCTGTAAAATTAAATTGATTTGGTAAATGTAAGTAAGATAGATCTGTTTGCTTTCATCATCAATTTTGAGTGGGTGAACAGGTGATGTCACCAACCTGGGAGCGATAAAGATGTAGGACCATCTGGAAAGCTTTGTGATGGATGGGCAACTGCTTTTGGATAGTGACAGTGCTGTGGTACTTTGTCACTTGGGATGCAGTACTTAATAACTTTTCAATACCATCATAATAAATTTCACTGCCTTATTAATATAGAAATGGTGAGTTATTACTGTGATGGCTATTGTAAATAACAAGAGATGCAGCTGTCAGAAGCTGATTGTTTGGGCATGTTTCTTTAAGCAACACAGTTGACTTGGGATAATCAAAGTATGTCTATATCAGCAGAGTTTATTGCTCTTGTCAAAAGAAAAAGCGGCATTATTCAAAAATTATATGAAGTCCATAATAAACAAGTTTAATATATTATCAGACTTTTCCTATAAGTTTCCTAACATGGAACAATAAATCACTTTTAATAATGCCTTTCTGTGTACAATAATATCCTTATGCTGTAATAATGTCCTTTCCTAACTATTCACCAAACAGAACTTCTGAAAAAACATAAAGGCATCTCACACCCATCAGAACACTTACAAAATTAAATCTCCCTATTTCATTAAAAGGCTTCTTCTGATATAAAGCTGATGGGCTCTAGCTGTGTCTTTCTTTTTTCTGTCTTAATTGAACAGATGTAGTTAAAAGTAATCTATGACAGAGAAATACAGACAAAATTATAACCATGTGTCCCTAAACACTGGCAGGAAAGAGCATCTGTGGGTGTTTTATGAAAGCCCAGCACTGCTCTGTGACATTGCTGCTAATGTCATCGGGCTGAGGACTGCGAGAAACAAAATGCATAGATAGCTGTTAGCAGAAGATGAATTACCAGATCAATCATTTAGCACCATTCAGGGTATTACACCATTGTTCCCCGGGAAGATAATTAAATCAATGATGTCTTTCTTATTTGTGTAAAGAGCTACGAACTTGTAAAGAATATCCAAACCTCTTCGAACATATTATTGCTGGATATTTTTTTTTTTGTTTAAACCCTACTGACTTTGCTTTTCAGGCTCTAGCTTTGTCCCTCTTTTCAATTAAATGTCTCTCCACCATTTCTATGACTGCTGAAAAGAGAGCCAGCAGTCTATTAACAGGCAATAAAGTTCAGGAAGCCTAAGACTAGTTTCTTGGGTCAGAGGTGAAAATTGCATACTAAATGAAACAAAGGTGTGTCTTGATGGCTCAACAAGCAGTGGAGAGAGGAGCATACATGTGGGCAGGAGGAGATGGTCATCATTAAACAGAAGCAAATGAGCACAGGATTTGGGGTATGGCAAGATGCTTATTAAGCCAGATGAACACATGCACTTCAGAGGACACAGCACTGAGGTTGGATGTTTAACAATAACATTGCAATCTGGGCATTTGGTCTAGTAAAGACATCACAAAACTTGAAAACCAAATAAAAAGCCCATATTTCATTTGCTGGATCCTGCAGATGAGGATGTGTTCGTCGGATACGTGAAAAAATATACTTATTTGGAAATTAAACCAGAAAACAGTAATTGGCTAATAGGGTATTTCTGCCCCAGAGAGTATTAATATGGAGCTTTATTGTCGTGACAGCCCTCGTGTTTCCTGGCTGAATGGTAGGTGGCATGCACGGGAGTGAGGACAGAGGCTGTCATAATCCTGCCTGACTTTGTGATCGTGCTAGCTTTGGTGCATACAATACTCATTAATTTGGGAAAGAAATACAAATGTTAAGTGGCCCTTCCTTTTAAAGCACAGACCTCGTGTTTAGTGTGGAAAGATGTAAAAGAGCCCACAAAAAGCATAACATTTCATCAGGTGAGGGCTACGGCGTAAGGGGGCTCTGGTGTATAGTGGGTTTCCCAAAGTGTTGTTCTTAGTCTTAACTTGATGAAGTGTATTGGCAACATGCACAGAGTGGGCTGTGCTGGAGAAGCTGGTGTGGAGCTGCTCAGGTTTTCCAAAAGGAACCTTCAGCACCCTCCTATCTTCTTGAAACAGCCTCATGTGGCCAACTGGGCTTTCTAAAAATGTAGTTATTTGCAATGCGGGTGTTTTACTAAAAAATAAATCTGGATATTAATGTTTTCAAAGAGGTTTGTGGTCGAGGTATTTAAAAACTGTGGTAGTGATGTTGATTTTGTGCAAAAAAAGGTAAAGCTCTCCTGGAGGGGAAAATAGAAGTTTGGGGATGGGAAAGCTTCAGCATTACTGCATTTACAGAAAATATTCTATAAAGGTAAATTGTAAGTATTGATCTAGTGATAACCTTCAAATAAGGCAAAACTTACATGTGAATAGAGAAAAAGGAATATTTCTTTCCAGTCTTAACTTGGCATCTACCTGTTTGGAATATGTACATGTGTAGGCAGACAAATGAGCAGCTAACAAGGAGGAGAGAAAACAATTTTTCTGTCTTGAATGCTAAACCCAGAAATGACCCTACCAAACCCTCTGTGCCTGCAGAGCAAAATGGTGTTGATGGGCAGGGTGAGCAGCAATGTGCTCAGTGCCTTGCCTTTGAAACACACCTCCTCTCTTGCACAGAGAACAGTATTTTACCATTTCCCCTCAGTTAAGGCTGTGTGAAGAGGCCTTTTTTATTATTTGTTTGTAGATCTGTGGTCTCAAATTGCATTTTCATCTACCTGCTGACCCTGGGCTGTGCACTTCTCTTTACTTCATCCCTGTTCTCCTCCTCTCATAACTGGTGCTGCTGTTCTCCACACTGTTCCAAAACCTTGGAGTCAGCAGGAATCCTTGTTCAGACTTGTGAAAAACTTCCTTCTTCTCAGCTTCTTCCAATCTTTTGTAAGTCCCATCTATCCCTGCCCTTTATATCTGGCCCTCATCTTCCTCAGTTTATTTTTCAGCAGGTCAGTGCCATAATTGCCTCCAGCACTGGCTGTGCACATGGTTTGCTAACCAGTCTCTGATTGCCTTTTAGTGGCTGCATATATTTTAGTTTTCTACCGCATCTTTTCCTTTCTCAGCTCTCCTCGTGTCAAGATTTTGGTGTCCCTCAGTTCGTTTAAGCTTGGGTCTTTTCCCCCTGTTGTGGATTCAGTTTGCCCATTCCTTCCCACAAACTCTTCTCTCTGCTTGAAATATCACCACTACAACCCTTGGCAAAGCAGCTCAATCCCTACCAGTATGGACCCTCATTATTCCCTTTCAAAAGCTGATTTTCTCAAGTCATCTCACCAATTTGATGGCTGGCATTGTTGCAAAAAAGGCAACATCTCAACTTCCCTCATTAAAGCCCTTTTCCCTCACACTAATGCAAACAGAGATGAATAAAACATGTTTTAGGCAGATTTCACAATAGTTTAAATAATTATTTGAAGATTATGACTTTAACAGAAGTTTCTGTGTGTAAAGAAACCCTCGTGGTAGGTATTTAGCTCAGGGAGAGTGACTTGTTTGACATTTGCATTCAAATACTTTTGTGCTTCTGGAGCATTTTTAAGACTGGACCATCTGATCCAGTCTTGACACCCATGACAACAATGCAGAAGCAGAAAATGAAAATTCTGGTTTCCAGCCCCAGCATTCCTGAATAAAATTTAGCTGATTGCAACAGTATCATTTTGGGTGTGATTTTTAGTGGGTTTGAGTTTGAATGGATTTAGAATAGGTGCTTGAGCAGCTTTTGTCCCCATGCTAATGCCCCCGAAGCAGTGGGAGTCAGGAGGAGTGAAATGATGATCTGAACTAGCAGACGGCTCCAAAGAGAGCTGGATTAACATGAAATGGGGCCCTGGTCCCACTCAGCCAGGAAAGCTCCAGCCAGCCTGGAGTGCCCTGTCCCATCCAGCATCCCCAACCATCAAACCCCACCCCACCGAGCCCCTGGTCCTTCTGCAGCACAGAAATCCCCCAAAGTGGTCTCCAGCAGCCCTGACAGCATGATGAGCCCTGTGCCATGCTGAGCAAAAAACAGCAGAGGGATTAAAACCCAATTTGCCCATATTCTGATGGGCTTTGTAGAATTTTTTATGTGTAACTTACACATCTGATGTGTTTGGAAAGGCTCAGTAGTACCGTTCCTCCTCCTGTGATATTGCCAGGCTTGCTCTGTAATTCTGAAGAATTAAAAAAAAAACCAAAAAACCCAGCCTTAGTGTTGGGAATTATAAATAATTTGATGCAACAGGTTTAAGTTACCATTTTTGTGGTGAAAAGAAAAGCTTAGCATGATCCAGATTTTCCTTGGTTTCCTCCCATTCTGCTGAGAAGCAGAGGTATTCACATTTCTTTGTCTAACAGTTTTATAATGTCTTAAGAGATTAACAGTGAGCATGAATGAGGGGCTGAGGATTAGACAACAAAAAGCCCGAGCCGTCCACTACCTTGTTTGCACATTTTACATTTTTCAGCATTGCTGAGCGAGTATAGAAACTAAGGAAAGATAATAAGGACCAGAGTCCCAAAAGTGTTTAGTGATTCAAAAAAATTCAGATGCCATGTCAGAACTGACAGAATGATGGAGCATTATGTGGCAGGACCCACTTTTTTGTCTTAGGGTAAGCTCTCGCCCTGAGTGAATGCAGATGTTATCGCGGGATCCCAGACAGACAGTCAGTGAAATGTGACAAGCTGTCAGCAAAGTTACACTACGTTGAGTTTGCTAAAATATCCCAAAGCTTCATACATGGCCTTTTTTATTATTATTATTTTATAGACACACACACACATATATAAAAAACTCTTTGCTCAATCAGTTGGGAGGTTAACAAGAAAAAAAGGATGAAAAAAGAAATGGTTACAGTAACCTTTCCAGTCAGGGATGCTTTGAATGGTTCAGACGTGGCAGTAAAAGTTTTTTAAGAGTAGGGGGAAAATGATTATCTGAAATATTTGGAAGGTTATGTTGGCATCAGTGAGATTTGTGAAGGCAAAGCGCAGGGTAAGGCTGTTAACCACATGTCAGAGTGCGTCAGTCATTCCCCGAATGATTTGGGTATTTACCCCTGTGAAATGCTTAGGCAAATCAGTAATAGCAGCCAGCAGAAGGAAACCTTGCCCATGCTCAGCTTGGTTTTCTCTTTAGCAGGGTATCAGCTTCAAAACAGGGGAGTTATAAGCAATTATAATTCCTTTACTTTTTTTTTTTAACCTCAAAATTAGATGCAAACAAGCTGGTAAAATTGCAAACTGAATAGTAAAAAGGATGTCAAGTGAACTGATTAAAACATGTTCAGAAAATAAAAATATATGTCAGAGTAAATCAATGCAAATGACCTGAATACAGATGCTCTGAAGTCATAATGAGGCTCAGAAAATGACTTTTGTTTTGAATTTTGGGTCTGCAAAGATATTTGATTTGTAAATATTGTAACAAGATATAAGATTTAAAAATTTTGTGTAGAAAAAGAAGGGCTTCATTCTCCATAATCCAAAATATTTTGCTTTCAAGGAATATGCAGGGAGGTGATGCTATTTATATGCCAATGTATTTCCAGGACTGCGCTCGCTCTTTTCTTCTTTTAATACTTCATTATGTAGAAAATATAAGTATAATCCAGGAAAGTAAAATATTTTTACAGATGCAATTGATTTTCACTTTTTAATTAGGACAGACTCAGATTCAAGCTTTTACATAATTAGAAGACAGGGAGCCTAAAATACTGATGTTTTCAATTTACTTCACAGCTTTATTTTAAAGGTATATTTCCTTATACGGGTTAGTAGATTTTGATTTGAAAATGCTAAAGTAAATTGCATATCTCTTTTGTAAGTAATTATATATATCATTCAGAGAAACCCCTTAATAGTCTGTATTCTTGTCTTATTACTGTTAGCTTAAGCCTAAATTTAATGAGAAGGCTGTTTATAGTGGCACGAACTAATATATTTTGCTAGAATAGGAGTTGCAGTACGTTTGTTCTCCTGGAAGCAGAGCAGAATAATGCATGTGATTTATAATCAATTTAGGTCTGCTATGGAATAAGATGATCTTGCATTATTTGTTTCCATACACGGAAAATATTAATTTACTTCTAGAGGCAGGGGAAAAAGGGAAATGTAGGAGCCACAATTTAGTGCAATTTGTGTTACAACAAAATATATTACCAGCCAACACAACAACCTTCCGGACTGGGAAAAATGGGATGTAAAGACACTTAGGAGATAACATCTCACATAGTGTTTTTGCAAAAAAAAACCCCAACAAATTCTCAAAGTAAACAATCCAACTAAATTATGCATATGGAGGAAATGATTGAGAATATGTTTAGCTGGTAATCGCACTCATGCCGAAGTTTTAAATTTCATCTGTCTGCTCAGATCTATTGTGATCCATTAAGTGGCTTCCTTTTTTTCTGACAAATTGAATGCTGCAACTGCAAGGAGCTCTTTTGTTCTTTTAATTCAGTCAGCATGGAAATGATTTTCTCATTTCAGGCCCTTTTCTGTCCTCTCTTCATTGTGTCAATAAAATAGAGTTGTGCAGAGCTGCTCTAATCAGCTTAGAGTGCTAATTCATTGCACTGGGATGCTATCTGGGTCTGGCTACAGGTGGGCACTATAAGGGGTCAGTCTCCAGGGGAGTCTAATTGTGTCTCTCTTGGGTCTTGTTTGCAGAATAACTCAAATCTCAAACCCTGGCTTAAGAAAGGAAGGGAAAATGCACAAACACAGGCGTGCAGGGGCACAAAACATCTCTAGATGCACCACATGGTTTCATAGTTGCTTCTGTTTTGACACTGGGGAAGGGAATGCTTTAGTTCAGAGGCATAAGATTGATAATAAACTTTGTAGATGAATTTTAAAATTTATGTAAGAATGTGGTCATTTTGAGATATAGGTGTACAAGAGAGAGAGGAATGCCTTGGTGGTGGTGAGGACTTTGGGGGGAGTCTCAGCTCTGAATTTTTGAGGCTTTCGAAACACTAACAACACCAAGAAAATATTGAAATAAATCCCTGCTGCGTGTGCCACTTTTGAGCAAGCTTTTTGCCAGGCAGGAGGGCAGGTTTAGTGTGAGGGAGTCTGCCCAGCTCTGAGGAGCCCAGGGCACCCTCAGGCAAGCGAGGCAGGGACCCTGGGTGCCCCAATCCCACTGCAGTGCCCGAGCCCCTGGCAGCCCCTTCCTCCCAGCTTGGAGGGGCTGTGCTAACAGCAGGAGGTGATGCTTTCTGCTGGGGACCTCGGGTCTTGTGCTGGGTTACGTCAGAGGACAGATTGGGAATGACCAAGAGAGGGTCAGTACGAAGGGAATGAAAACTTCATGTTTGTCTTCTGCCCCAATATTGTGCAGTTTGGCCTCGGAACTGTCCCTAGCACAGGACAAACAGGCTGCAGGCTTTGCTGGTTTGGTTTTGGTTTTTTTAAATAGATGTTTTTGTGTTTACTGCCCATCACAAAAAAAAAAACAACAACCCACAAAAAACCAAAAAAAAAACCCCCCCAAAAAAAACAAACCAAAAAACAAATCTGAGAAAAGAGGCCCTGATGGGGTGATGGGGGAGGGAATTCCCAGTGAATCTCCTGTTTCTTGTCACTTTGTCCCAGGGTGGCAGTATGGGAGCATCTGCCCTGGGCTGTGTCCTTGTCTCTGGCAGCTCTGCATCCCTAGGGCAGCCCTGGCATCCCTTTCATCAACAAGTGAGCAGAAACTGCCCAAATTTCCCAGACAGACATGCTAGATGCTGCCAAATATCTTCCTGAAGCAAGGCCAGCAACCCCAGCACAACTCTGCTCCCAGCACTTGCTATGAAAGCCAATAGAGGCAGGCATAGATGAGTTATAGGTTTCCTACCAAAAATTTCTCAGTGCCTTAAGGATGGCAGAGCAGCCCTGGCACATCCCCTGGTTGGGGAGGAAGGGCACGGCTTGTGGCAGAGCAGCCAGTGACTCTGTGGAAAGAAAATGCAGTAAAAGTGCTAAAGAAAACTGAACAAATCATTAATTTCCTTAATAGTGTAGCAAGAGGTGAAAGGCTGTTTATTTGGACAGCATTTTGCTTTTAAATTAGCACGAAGATTTTCCCACAGAATGCGTTTCCCTTGCCCATAATTGCTCATGCAAAAAAAAAAAAAAAAAAAAA
>VXAX01005547.1:801877-919116 GCA_013399835.1 Leptocoma aspasia
AAAAAAAGGCACTTTTTGGAATTATTTAAAAAATTTCAGTTCAGAAAAAAAAAATACCGGGCTCCTCCCAGACTCTTTTTTGCCTCCGTGTGACTGAGGTGCTCAGTGGTTTGTGTGCAGGAAAAGTGGACAGGTCATGGCTGTGGCACATGGTCATAGGGCAGGGGTAGATCCCCTCCTGGAGCACAGTGGGTTTGGGGAATGGGGATGTGACAAAGTCTCCCAAAAGCTGGTGAAAGGTGTTGGCCTTTTCCACAGAGAAGCCAGTACTGGCTAAGAAATGCAAAATGGGCTCTGCAGGGCATCAAAGCCTCATCCTTGGCTACTTGCATGCCTGCAGTCCTCCTCCTCTCCAAACTCAGCCTGAGTTTGGGCAGGACTGTTCCCCACCAGAGGATTTCCTACAGGAGCTGTTTCTCTATTGTGGTTTTGTGGCAGAGCCGCCACCATGAAAATTAATTAACATACCTGAAGACACCCCTGAGCAGGAAACCATAGTGCTGCTCTGTGATTCAGGGGTGAATAGGATCTCTCTATTATCAAAAACTCCATCAGGGAAGAGGAAATTAAGTTCCTAATTAGACAGTGTCCAAAGGAAGAAGTGAGGCATTGAAGAGATGAAGAAAATTGAGAGGTAGCTGATGCCCGTATCAGGCTAATGATAGAAAAGGAAATAGTAGAGCTTGAAAGGTCAGTGACCTTATTAGGCTTGGAGAAAAGTAGTAGATCTTCAAAAGCTTTCACCTATGATAGGTTGACAATGTGTGAAGTTCTCAAGATGGTCAGAGAGGAAAGACAGCCCAGAAAGAGCATGGGAACAAATTAGGTAGATTACAGTGAGCTGCAGAGATACAGCATGAAAAGCATATTTAGAAAAGAAGGGAATTCAAAGGAGAAACAGCCAGAAATGTTTCATTTCTTGGTGAGATCTATTTTCACTAGGAGTACAGGATTTTCTTTCCCACTTAGTAGTTTTATTTTTTTTACCATTAATTAAACTTGGTAATGATCCCTCACTGGGTCTAACGTTTCCCTAATGAAGTATTTGCTTTCTGCTAAACTGAAATATTTCAGTGGTAGCCAACTCTGAATATTAACTTCAGTGAGATGAATATAGTGTTGCTAATAATAACTTCAACATTAGTTTTTGAATATAAGAACACTTAGTGAAAGCATTGCAGATCCCTTAGTGGCAAGAGACTTTTACCTTGGAATACCAAACCTGGCCAGCTGCAAGAATTTTAAAGGCTGTTACAGGCTATTTTCTCAGTAGGTAAAAAACTCCCTGGCTCTTTAAATGAGATATTACAAGAAACAAGTCTATAGCAAGTCAAATGAAATGCCCCTAAAGCCTGCCTCCTCCCAGCCTCTCTTCCTGCAGCAGTTTTGTGCTGTCCGTAGGTGATTTCTCAGAGCCAGCAAGGCCTGATTAAAATCCTCCCTGCTGGTTCATGTACAAACATGGCTTTGAGTTTAGAGGTAAAGTTGCTTCTCTGTCTTTCTGGTAAGTGCTCAAGTTTTCTTGTTCCGACTCTTGGTAGGAAAGGGGGAGAAGGAATGCAAAGGAGAGGAAATTAAAAATACAGCACTGCACATTTTTCATGCAACAGGACCAGTCCATTTACAATGTAACGTAACAGCAGTTTTTCAATCAAAATAAATGAGGACAAATTCTCTGCTGGTAAAAGTAGATGCAGTGCCATGACTTTCCTTTAACGTAAGCAATGTATGATCCACTCCAACATAATAAACCCAATGTAAAAACAGACCATGAAACAAACCAAAATTTTTTCTTTTGCTGTGAGCAAGTTTAATGACTTTTTTTTTTTTTAATGCTCTGTGGATAACAGGGCTGTTTTTAAGTAAACCCTGTTGCATTGTGAAATTAAAAACCCCCTGACAGACAAGTCCTACTGTGTGGCATTTCACAACTAAGACAAAGATGCTTCCTGAATTTAAAGTTGACACTTTTATCATCAGAAGGAAAAACAGACTGAGGGCACTTCCTGTCTTTTTCTGGAGCTTGCGGTCCCTTCTGAAGCAGAAGTACCATGTAGGACTCCAGCCTGGAGGCCAGAAGTGCTGCTGGAGTGGCCAGGAGAGCAGCAGGTCCCTGCTTCCCTCGGAGGGCTCTGTGGAGCAGATTCCAGGTGCTCAGGATCCCGGAGATGGGGAAGGGCTGCCATCCCTGATTAGATCTGGTCTGTAATAGTATCGTCCTGTTTTCACTCACCACAGCAGAACGTTTCTACTGGGCTAACAAGGCATAGGGTAATGAGAAACATGCCAAGTTTAAGGGAAAGAGGAGTCGAACCTTCGTACAGGAAACAAATGTGATCAATTACCCCAAGTGCAGAGCTCACAGATACCTTATCTTAAGGCTCCTTAAAATAAGAACTTGATTGTTTCCAAATGCGTCCAAGAAGTCAGTGATAGAAACACATTAATGTGAGAGACATGGGAGATTTTATTACCTCCAAAAATTGTCATTATTACTTGCTTCTAAAGATATGGAGGAATCAACACAACTGTCTAACACATGATCATGGCAATAAATCTACGACTCCTCACGCATCTGCATGCTGTATGTAGAAGCAGATTTTCAGCATTATATTATTGCAGTCATTAAACAATATTTCAAAAAGCTACCAGCATTTATCACGCTATAAAAATCCTCCTTCCTTCCTNACACCTACAGAACTTAGGATGACACTGGAGATCGTGGAGAAATGTGCAATGGGCAGCCCATACTGAGCTATGGCTTTGACCTGGAGATATGTGACTCTCTCCAAGGTTTATAATGTGAATCTGGAATGCTTAGGACAGGAATATATCATTTTTAATGGAATTGCTACTGTCAGCAGGGACACCATCCATGGATGAATTAGCAGGAGAAGGGAAGCCACTGTAGAAAATCTAACAGGCTCTTCCCATGCTTGCAATTCCCTTTGGCATCAGCAGGAGTTGTGTGCAAGGTCTGATGGAGTATTTGACCCAAAAATCACAATTTCATTAGAGTAACTCTCTGAGATGAACATGATACCTTGTGTGGATGCATTTACACATTAGACTGAGACCACAACTCCAAAGCAAGGCAGTTTTGCCACTGGTTTTAACAGGAATAGCACCAGCTTCTTGTGTTTCTGCCCACAATGGTGTGCTCTTTAGGAAAGCAGTTTAAAAGCTGGGCTCTCAGGACTGATGCACCAGTGGAAAAAAAAAAAAATACAGTGTTGGTGGGTTTTGTCAGTAAAGAGTCCAGATGGGATTTCAAAGGTATCTGCTCACTTATAAATCCACATTTGATCACCTTTGTATAATGTGTACTGAAATGAGGGCTGGAGCATTTAAATTTTGCTAGACAGCTCTTGACATAGGCATTGCTATGTGAAGGGGGTTATTGCATCGTTCAGCAGGGACTTGTTTCCTTTAAAACGTTTGCCTCTCTCCTGGCATCATCTTTAGCACACTATTCTGTTTTGCATTGTTGTTTCATGTTTGACATGAAAAAATGAGTTGTTTTAACATTCATGTACATTTACTAATTCCAAAAAAATGAAATATTTATCACAAATAGTCATTTAGGTGCAGCTAAACCTTTCAGACATGCTTGTTGCACTGATGCATGAGGTGGGCATTTTAGGGGACAACACTAAAATGTTTAAAAAAAAATTCAGGCATTTACCTGGAATTATATTCAATACTAACCTGTTATGGTTTATTAAAGTTCTGTACTTTAGCCTGGAGACATTTGCCAGTGCAAAAGTAATGGCTGCTTTGACATCCGTGTACAAAAGTGGAATTTAAGAGATTAACTTGCATTTGACCTACTTCAGCTCTCCTGGTAATGAGGGGTGCAGAGGCACAGAATTAATTTCTCTCAATTTGTGGCTCTCAGGGGTGCTGCTAAGTTTGAGAGTGCTTGAATTTTAAAAGTCTCCTGGTGTGTTGAGAAGGTTTTGTTACTGCACAAAGTTCTGTTAGTGGCAGGGACTGAAGTGCCAGTTTTATCTATTTGATTAATAGCCTTATTGAGTTCTAGTGTATCTTTGAAAGAAAAAAACCATATTTTCTCTCCCACTCGAAGGGCATTTATCCCCACATACCCTGATTCTTTTTCACCTCCCAGTAACAGCTCAGAACAGGAAATGGACTGAGAAATGTCTGCTGGGCCTAACTTTGTCTGCAGCTCTCACACCAGACTTGTCTCACCTTTCCAGTAATCTGGGCTTTAGTCAAGATCTGTTGAACCTTTGTTGTGTGTGATATTAATAGACTGCTTCTAGCAGGATGTATAACCCTGGGTGATATTATTTGGACTGATGTGATTTTAAAAGCCAGCAAATGACTGTGCAATTATTACTCCAGTGCTGTGTCTTTACCACAGCATTAATGCACCTAAAGAGATTTTCAGCAAAGCAATTTATACTCTCATGAAATTGGCTGTAACCACTGAAAGTACAACGTGCCCTTTTCTCCCCAAGTTTGAAAGGTCTGGTTTATTTCCTTATTGATACACTTCATCCCTCCTCTTCCTTTTCAAACAAGTTCTGTTCAGTGGAAGCTTTCTTTGTGCAGGATCAGTTCTCACAGGATGTGGTTTATTCCCAGCTCACTGCAGGTTATCAAGGAAATAAACAGAGGAAGCAATAAGGTGTGTAGTACCAATCTCTATCAAATATACGTATTGTATAGGACGATAGAAATAAAAGATTTCTGAAGTTTATAAAATAATTTTCATTGATTTATCACATAGGTATATTGATATTGAGAGTTTCTCTTTCCTCAAAATTTTAAAATAAATTTATTTCTGCTTCTCTGAGATCTCCAGTAAAATCATGGCACTGGAGAGTCTGGGGAGAGCACGTGCTTATGTGAAAATTTACCAAGAAGCACAATATTAGGCATCTTCCACTTAACAGCAAAAATCCATATTAACTGTGGTGAAATAAAACATAAATATTTGTGTCTCATAACATATATAAGGGAACCAACAGATGTGTCAGAGCCCATATCAACACGTGCAATGCCCTTCTCCTGGAATGCAGTTGTATTGTGTAACGTGACCCTATCAATTTAATAGAGACTAATTGTCCCCAGCTTCTTTTGTGGAAGTTCACAAAGCCTTTGCCAGGTTTCGGTGTCAGATCCTCCTCCCCAAAACCTGTGAAACACAGCTTTCCTCTGGATCTCTGGTCTGTCAACAAACTGGTTCTAGTGGCTTCTTTTCAGCAAGCCTGGACTGACCTGCGCTTCTCCCTTAAAGAAATGGCTGATATTTTTATGTCCAGGCTTAGAAATTAAAGATTTGCTGAATTCAGGAGATTGCTGAATTTTATAAGCAGAGCTCTTCTGCGAGGTTTCCTGTACTGGGAGGCACACAGACATACCTCGATGCAATTGGTTTTGATGTGTGAGTGCTTTCAGAAAGCCATGAAGGATTTTCTTGGTTTTTCAAGAGGCAAAAAAAAAAAAAAAAAAAATCGACCATTTTGAAGTTTCAGTTTTAAAACATAAACCAGTGTTTCTAGGATGAGTTTTTAAAACAAGTATCAAGACCACCTATTTCAGCTTTGCAGAAGCATATCTTGTTATGACGTGCTTTCTTGATTTTGTGAAAACTTTTAAAGGTTATGTATTAAGGTTTTGTAAAAAAAAAAAATCAAACAAACTGAAAACCTAGAAAAATTTTGATTTTAAATGTTTTGTAATCTTCTTTAATCCTGTGGAAAGCTTTAGTTATGGCCATACATGCTTCATTGAAAAGCAGCAGCACCAGTGCCCAACCCACTGTACAGAGTTAATGTCCTGCAATTTTTCCCTGCTCCTGAGAGTTGGAGGGAGTTTCCAGCTCCACTTTTCCTAGCAGCTGCCAACGTTGTCAGCACTGATCTGTCAGAAAGGATTTTTCCTGGCAAAACTTTGAAGCTCCTTTCTGACATCCCCAACAAACTAATTGTTGTCTCCTGCCTCCGAGAGCCCTCTGAAGTCCCAACGAGTTAGTGTCTTCTCAAGAGATGAGAAAGGGGACTCACAAAATCAATTTATCAGGCTATTACGCATTGTCATCAGCCAAAACAAAAACCTGCTAAAGACAGGAGAAAAAGAAGGAGAAATGGGTCTCTGAGAAAAGGTTACAGAACATCCATCTTCTCTCCTCTTCCAATTGTTTCCTTTCTTTACCCATTTTCATACCCATTTCCCTCCGCTAAAAGACACTTTATGACAAGCATTGTAATCTCTTTAGACTAGGGGGAACCTCTTCTTTAGGACCAAATCTTTGCAAGGCGTGAGTGACAGCGGGAAGGGGTCCAATTGCCACCGAAGACACTCAGGCAATAAATCATCCACCCTGGCATCAAGTGGCTGGACTCGTCCACGCTTCCTGATGGCCACCAGTGCATGGTGGTGACAAAACAGCCATTGTCAGCGCCCAGCAGCCACATTCCCTCCTTCTCCCTGCTGAGGTTTTAACTTCACCTAAGGCATAAGAAACAGATTATTGCATTGGGAGAGAAAAAAAAAAGGGGAAAGTCTGCCACGGGTGGGAGAGGGGACGAGCGAAAACGATGGTGTGGCTGTGTACTTCTGTAAGCTCAAACAATAGTAGAGACTGGAAAAGTGCCATCAGGGTTTTATTGGTAATTACTAAACTGTCTTTTGAAAGCCTCCAGCCCAGACAGTGATTTTGCCTGGCGTGTTTTAAAGACTTTCCATTTCCAGGTGACCTCTGGTGCTGTGGTTACTCTTTAATCGAGGCAAGGCAGCGCTCGGAGGTGTGCGCTGTTCTGAGCACAACAGCTCTTCACCAAGCAGAACAATCTTAAGGAGGAAATACTGGATGGAAAAATAAATGCTTGTCACCCAGATACAAAGATTGGAGCGTGTTTTGGATTCTTTCAGGCCAAACCCAAAGATCTTTGTGTTGTCAAGTTATCACACCGAATACCATCACGAGTTTTTTATCGTTCACAACTAAATTCCCATAAGGAGAGCTAAAAAATTGTTCTGCTGAGGGGCTTGTTCTGCTGCACTGCTTGTGCACTGTAAAAGACATTTACAGATAAGTTGTAATCAGCTCAGAGTTACATATTAACTGATGAATTATGGTAAAGAGGGGAATAAAGGAGTGTAGTGGGATGAGTCTTTAAATCTGAAGCCCTTCAGAAGGTCACCAAAGGATAAGAGTAGCAGAATATTTATCACTGCTGCATTTTTATCCTTATTGATTTTCCCCTCAGTGTCATTAGAGTGTTTTCTTTAGAGAAATGCACTGGACAACACTAACCATTTATTAATTATTGTTGATGCTGGGAAAAAATGACCCGTTCTCTCAAGGATGCCACTCAACTTAGTGCACTTGCTAAATGTAATGCAAGAGAGGAACTTGACTCTGGAAATTTGAATAATGAATTAGTTAACATGCCATTGACCCCCCTAATCTCTTGTGGCAAGTGGGAACCTATGTGCATTTGTTTCTCAGTGTGCTGTTGTTCTGTGTGTCCCTGTTCTCAATTACAAGTTGCTTTTTTGGGGTATGAGAATGAAATAGATATTTAAAAAAAATGTCTAGAGTTCTGTATTCAGGCAGATATGACTTTCATTATCATAAGAAATATAGAGATTATATCATCCTTCCAAATATCGACTAGCCTGGGGGTGAATAGTTTTTGTTGAGTGAGTGAGTAAAACATCATTAGTTTTTTCATGATCACCATGGGAAAAGCTGACAAGCAGATTTTTCTGTTGGCTGTTATATTTTCGTGACAATTTTGTAAGGCTGTGTTATACAATTCTGCACATAATGAAACTTCTTTGTAATTTAGTAACAAGGAAAAATATTATTCCTTTTCTTTTTAACTGTAAATTGATTAGGCTGCTCTCAACCTGGCAAAAAGTAACCAGCACTCTCTGTTTTAATATTTTGAATTATTTAATGAAAAGCCTTTAAGGTCTTTGGATTCACAGTCAAATTGCTACAGAGAGTAAATGAGATGAAGGCTTTTCTAGGCTCCATGACAAGTCTATCCCATTTCATCATCTTAACTAAAAAATAATCCTATCTAACTTGAAATCCACAGCAGCTGTAAGTAGAAAATAAATCCAAACCACAGCTCAGACTTGTAACCTAACAGCCATCATAAATAATCAGAATCTATTTGAAGGTGGAAGATGGGACATTAGAAGCTATTTACACTACTAGAGTGATGCCATTGATCAGTAAGAGCAACCCGTAGATAGGACTCATATGATGTCATGGTTATTTATGACGGGAACTGACAGTAAAGCTACCATGGAACTTTCTTCCCGACAGCTTCATTCATTTCTGTTTGTGATGCATTTCACTGTTAGAGAAGCAATCAATAGCAAAATTGTGGTGATAAAAGTTATTACTGGTTAAATATGTGAAAAATGTGCCTGTGTGTGTATACATATATAATGCCAACTATGAGAACATTAAAAAATTAGGTCAGCGGAATTAATTTAATATTTTTTAGTACCAATGTACTGCGGAGCCATTTTGTGTTCTTTGATGGTGCACAGGTACCACAGGCCGATTTATTTTCTAATCTGATCAAACTTATTGTGACCATGAGAAATGCAGCATTGCAAAGATTAAATATAATGTTATAGGCTCTCTGCAGTTTGCCTTATAGCTCACAGCATGTTGGTGCAGATCCAAGAGGTGAAAAAAGCCCTTTCAGACCAGTGTCAGATGGGATTCTGCTGTTTGTGTCCAGCATTACCTGTTTGCACCCAGTAATTAAGAGGGTTTTTGCAGCAAGCAAAGGTCCAGTGTGCATGCATGAAAATGCCAATTTTATTGCCTGTCTAACCAAAGAAAAAGGCAAGAAAGGATTCTTTTCTAAGTGCTCTTGGTAGGAGATGGGTAATAAAATAAAGGTGGGATCAAGGCCAAGTTAATTTTCCCTATTGAAGAACTGATAAAAATTACATATGGCTTCATAATTACCCTTATTGGGTCTGATTTATAAAATTCTTCACTAAGTTTCTTTTCCTATCTTTCCTATCTACAGATAAAGTCTCTCTAAGATTTAATCTTCTGTGATATGAATCCCTAACCTCAGAGGAACTGGCTTATTTTTTAAACAATCCAGGCTCTATTTTGCATAGTTCTTTTATGTACTTGATTGTATGTACCCAGCAGGTCAAAGGCAGTGCTTCTCCAGACCATTGTTGGCCTGGAACAATAAATATTAGACTTAATTTAAATGGGTCAGAGTTCATTCCCATCCACTGCCCATCTCTATGGCAAAACCATCTGGTCAGTCACTTAATTGAGACAGAAACAGTCAATGTCAACAAACTGCTAAGGAAATTAAATGTATGTTTGATGGAGCTTCTTCTAAGCCATGACAAACTGACCTCTGATGTTATACACGTGTCTCTCTACAATGTATAGAAAACAGTGGGGTTTTTTGAGCTTTACACTTTGTACCTTGGAGTGTGGTTATCCATTTAACTAGTGATGTACCTCTTGGTGGGGTTTCTCTTTTTTTTTTTAATGTCATGAAGAAATATGGCCCTTATCAATATTTCACACATTTTAGAGGTAATACTACCTCTATGACTTCATTCTGTTCTCCCCAGATGATGCCCAGGTTGCACTCAGGAACTGTTAATACAAGAGTTTCTGTTGAGTTTTTTGTGGAAGGATGGATTCCTGCACCTGGCTGGGAGCAGGGGGGGGTTGCACTGGAATTCCAGCTGCTCCCTGGTGGCTGCTGCTTGTCACCTACAGGGGAACAGCAAACTGCCCAAATGAGGGGGGACAGCTGGGTGGGTCACAGACACTGTGTAGGAAACAGGGCAAGTCTTCATTTTGTGAGAGCTTAAGGCTGGTGCTATGTTAAAATCCCAGGGAAAGGTGATTTGGGGTGGCACAAAATGTTTTCCAGCGGCACTTTGCATAAAATGTTGTGACTGGGCAAATTGCCTAGAATTTGGAATTCTCTCCTTGGAAAATGAGGGTAGAGTTTTGCTCTCTTACAGCATCTTCCAGCTGATGTTTCCAAGGCACTTCACAGATATTCTATTTCCCAGCATCAAAGTGTTGTGCAGTAGCACTTGCAGTATTTAAATGTATAGCAGTGAAAGAAACAGAATGTAGGGGGATTAAAATGACCAGTTTCAAACTTGCTACCTAAGGGTGTTAGGTTTATAAACTCTATTTTCCTGTGCCTGAGCAGGCAGCCCAATTCTCAGTGCTGCTCAGCAGCCTCCATTGACTGCAGAAATTATGGGGTGGATAAGTTTGCCTCTTTTGTTTTCAGTGTTTCAGAATGTGCTCGACTCCAGCTGTGCTAGGTATTTTTTGGGTTATTTATGCCCAACAACAGTCATATGTTAATGACCCATCTGTGCTTTGAAGCCAACATGTCTCTGAGGTGAACTGGATGAAGAAGGAAGCTGCTAATGGGATGTTATAATGTTAAATATGTGCTGATTGTGTCAGAAAGAAACACAGGGATACACCTTCATCCAGAGGCTGTTGTCACTTTTGAGGGTGGCAGATGCACTGCTGTGCAAAGAAATGACCAAACCTGCAGCACCAGAGGGTCCCAGTCCCACTTTACTCTTGCATTCAAGCTGTACTAATTATTATTTAATTTTTACACAGATTTTCTCTAGTCACTAACAAGAGAGTCCTGTTGAATACAACCAATTCAGTAGAAAACTGCTCCAGTCATGTTATTCCAAGTGGATTGGAGTAGAGAGGAATTACCTACGTATTAGAGGGAAAAAAAGAAAAAAACAAACTCAAAAGATTTTTTGTATTTGTATCACAGCTTGGTATAGTTTGTGCAAGCTCATCCTTCCTAGCTGAACACTAAAATTCTCCACTGGCCTGGATAATCACCTCCTTTGGAAACAAATGAGCTGCTCCTGTGTGATTATAAACACATTTTACAACAGGTTTAGGATAAAAACGCCCCATCCCTCATCTCCGTTGCATGCTCTAGCACAAGCCCCTTGAGCTCAAGTTTTCAGAAGTTGCCACCAAGTTCTTGCAAATGATGTTTTTTTAGCAGAGCTGAGTATCTGACTCCTGCAGGGGCTGTAACCCAGAGCAGCCAGGGTCAGACCGCTGGCCAAGTCAGCTCTGCTGGCTGGAGAAATAAATCCCACTGAAGGGGGCTACATCTGAAAATGTGGCTCTTGTACACGTGATTTTTCATCTGTAATCAAAGGATGCACTGGGGGCTAGGGGTTTTTGTGTGATTGACTGAATTAATAATGTAAAAATTGATTGAAATATAAGTTCTTAGAACATGCCATGTAAGAAGGGGGTCTTTTCCTTCTTTTGAAGACAAGTGTGTCAGAGATCCCTTCAGTTTATATGAATGCCTTTTTCATCATTTGGAATGGTCCAAATTTCTAGTGAGGGTGAGTTTACCACGCTGGGGCTGAGCTTGGGAGCTGCTGCTGGCACGAGCACTGCTGAACGAAGGGCACACCTTGCATGGTGACACCAGACCCTGGCTCCACGATTCTGTACCCACATGTGAACTGTTCCACCCCGTTCATGAAAAACACTGCTTTTAAAAGGCAAGAAGACTCTGAAATGCTTAATATAAAAGAAAAAGAAGTTGCATTTGTCAGCATTTATTAGTAGACCACCTTGTCTATTTTATTGTAGCATATAGGTTGTGGCCTCTGAGCTCACATCATCTTTATTCTTGGACAAGACCTAAATTAAAATCTCTCTAAATTACTTAGTCCCAATCTGAGTAAGGGCTTCCATGGCACCCTCTATTTTTTTTCTGTTTAGTTTGCCCTCAAGTTTTCTTGCTTTCTTAACTATACACCTATCTTTGAATAGGAGGATCCCCAATACGACACTGATAGGCTGCAAACAAAGATTTCTGCAGCTCAGGGAATTTGACCCAGAAGCCTATTTATCTGTGGATGTCTCTGCTGCTCCTACAGTCAGGAATTTGCCCCTGCAAATTGCTGCTAACAAATGCAGTTGCCCAGGGTGCCCTATTTGCACACACATGTGCATTTATCCGGATGTCTGAAACACCTTTTTCTTTTAACAGCGTGACAGTGAATTATGATGATGTATTTTGACATATTGAGGAAGGGTAGTTTTTTTCTTATGTGAAACAATTGGGAGAAATGAAAGTGAAAGGTAAATGCTGGACAAAACAGCTTGAGGAGCCTGGCTGAAAGCTGGTCCTTGCTCAGACAGGTGCTCTGAAGCAGAAGGAGCTGGGGTGCAGAACACTCCTCCCAGGGGCTGCAGGAGCCTCAGCACCAGCCAACATCCTCCAGAGACCACCAGTGCACCTCCCCTTCTGCAGGAGCTGCTGCACTGCCTGCAGGCCTGACTAAGAGCCAGGACAGTTGATAATTAATAGGGAGGGGTTGGTTGATGCAATGTACCTGTCTGCTGCTTTATCTCTCTGAGCCTTGGCTGCAGGTGGTGGCCACTCAAGCCAGTGCAGGTTGCCAAATGCTGCATTTGTGTCCGAGCTCAGCAAAATGAGCACTTTAAGGAACTTGGAAAAATTTTAAATTCTGCTGGTTCTAGTCTTGGGACAAGACATTAATTCTGATACCTCACAGCATTTCCCTTTCCCCTCTGCATTGGACTGCAATAATATTTTCAAAATTTGCACAGTTTTTCACAAGGCTGCATTCCCAACACTATTTATTTTCCCTAATTTTACCTTCCTCAGTTGTGCTAAATTGCAGCAACTTAGAGATTATGAGGAACGCAGAAATCTTCCTGTAGAAGATGCAAGCATAAGGAAAATTTGGGGTTACGTTGGAGCCCTACCAACCTTGATTGTGTCCTTTTTAGATGCATTTTAAGCCATCTCTACAGTTTGTGTAAATTACACACACAATATGGGCGTGTGAGTGCATTAAATATGCTCTCATAGATTTGCCTGTCATATCATAAAAGCAGCAATAAAATACTGAGAGTATATTATACTTATTAATGTATGTTTATAATATACAATCATTAATCACAAAATACTAATAATGGACTTTTTTTATCGTGTTGAGGCAAAACTTGCCAGCCCTGACTGTTATGGTTGACTTTACAACCACCTGCCTGTCAGCTCTAAACACGGTGCAGGGAATATTTCACGGGGAAAATGCGAGGTCCCTAAAACATCTGGTTGTAAACCTGCAGTAGGGTCTGAAGCAATAATAAAGCTTGTGATGGATGAGTCACGTGAAGCTTCCTTCACCAAAAAAGCTGTTGCATTTCAGGCTTATTCTTCTCTCATAAAAGACTTTCAGGACCTGGACAATAGCTGGAGCTTTCCCCTTATTCTCAGGGGTGAATGGCAGCATGGCCAGGGCAGAGCTCTGCACTGGGGCACAGGAGTTGTCCTGCTTTTCCAGACAGTGTCCCCAGCCCCACGCTCAGCCCAGGACCCCTCTCACAGCTCCAGGTGAGACTGGGACTTGTCCAGGAGCAGGAATCCCTCCTCCAGCTCCTCCCATACCTGCTGCTCTATGCATCTGCTAAAGGCTTCCTCCTGGAAGAGGACACAGTCCTGCCCTACGACTTGGTGGTTGCTGCCCCACAGCCCATTTTGCCTCTTTTTCATCCCCAAGGGTGACCACAGTGCTGGAAGGTGGATGAGGATTTTCCCTTGGGTGCCACCCAGCCCCTGCTGACTCTGGTGGGGTCAGACCCAGAGCTGTGGGCTGTGGATTTGCCTCTGGAATGGTGCTGCTAAGCTGCAGATGAGCTGCCTTATTAATTCAGATTCCATTTCTCTCCAAGTGGCCTTTGATTCATGGGATTTTTATCTGTTTGAGAGTCAGATTCTCCGAAAACACCTCAAGGAGCCCATTTTACAGCCAAGTGGAGAGTTTTCCCATAGCCATGTGTTTCCTATGTAAATGTATGTGGTGACCTTGGAGCCATCTAAATCCCTGTGCACATCTCACTTGCTCACTGGTGCTTTTTTTTTTTTTTGATGAATCAGAAGTAAAATCAAAAGCCTCTTTGAGGATTACTGGAAAGGAATTCCACATGTGTTAGTGTGTGTGCACAGCCCATTTATTTCAGAGCCCAATCTCACTAAAATCAAATGAGTATAATCTGAACATGCTTTTAAAAGATTAAAACCCCAAAAGATGAAACTGGAAAACCTTTTGAGTTTTTATAAGAGACAAACAATTTATGTGGTCCATCATGTGCATTTTCAGACCAGTGTTTTTAGAGCAGGTTTTTAGAATAACAAGACAGAACTGGAGCTTCATCATGGACTGTAGACTTCAATAAGATACAGCAGTCCAAACAATTTTAAAAATCTGTTTTCAATGCCACTTTTCCAGGAGGAAAACAATATCTTCTTTCCAAAGTCATCTGTCAACAGACCTTCAACTTTTTTTCCTCTTTCTGGGATGGTGGACAGCATCCCTAATCTTCAATAGTGTCTGGCTTGATTCCACCAGTCTTCATTTAAAAGAGGTGTTTTGGCCCCAGAATCACTTGGAAACTCCAGAAGTGATCTTGTAGATTTGAATTGTGCTCAGTCTTGTGTAAATATTACACAGAGAGCAGCTGGAAAGACACTCTCACTTCTTTTATTAGGGGAATGGACCCTGCCTCTCATCATGCTCCCTGTCCTTATCTTAACAACTCTGCAGTAAATTTAAAAATTGAGGAAAGTGCTTTAGTGACAGACTTAAAGACTGACTCCTCTGTCCTCAGAACAGATACAAATCAAGGTCACGACCCTGTGCTCTTCCAAAGGTGCTTAAAATTTGGTTTTCTCTTGCTTGCTTTAAATCCCCTCTTTTCTCAGGGGTGGTGCAGATGTGCCACTGAATGGGACTGCCAGAGTTAGCAATATGTCACCCAAAGATAGGATCCAAAATTTCCTATGTAGATTGTAGAAATTAAAGTCCACAGAGTGTACTATGTGGAATGTGTGTATTGTGTATTTTGCCTGTACAACAAGGGAACCATTAAAGTTCTGTATCTGTCTCTCTTTTTTGTGTATTTAGGCAAGCACAGCAATTTTTACTTTCCAATATCAGTAACATGGCAGTGGAAACAGAAAATTTGTAAACCATAGCACAGCACTCACTGCACCCCAAAAGCTGTAGCTATTTCTTTGTGGTTTTTTTTTTTTTTTGCATCCATGTGTACTTAAATACATAGGTAGCATATATTTCACAAGCCTTTTTGCCTGTAGCTGGAAGTGCTCTCATTCGTGCCCGTGGATTTCCCCATTTCCCTGTGGTGGATGAGTGAACCAGGCTCTGCAGAGGGACTGGCTGTGGCAGCATCCCTGCAAAGCTACCTGGGGTTCTTTGGAGATGTCTTTAGGACCTTTTCCAGGCTCTGTCCTTCTGTTTTGCAGGCTCATTAGCTTTCATGGCTTGATTTCAGTGGTGTGTCTACATGACATTTATTTGCTTTATGAATTGAGGTTTTAATTCACTTATTTTGCTTTTAGTGAGTGAGTGGATCCATGTTGTAAAGTTTTAAGACTTGCTCTTGAAACACTATCTTCTTGGCTAATAAATTGAGATGATGACAAGATCTGTAGTGAATATTCAAATAAATGTGATTACTTCATTTCATGTCAACAGAGGAGGTGAAAAGTGCAGCTTAACTGGCTGGGTAAGATTGGAAGGAGGGGCTGGGAAAAAGCAAGAGACAACAAAGAGATAGTTTGTAAGATTTAGTGGCTTTTTTTCAGCAGGGGTGTTGAGAAGTCAGTGTTGCAGAGTTCAGCAGGGTCACACAAAGTGCAGAAACTTTCTTATATTCATTGAGAAAAGCTTGATACATGCTTCCAAAATTCAAACAATATGAAAAAAGTAGATGGGCAGATGATGTGCTGCTTCCACCTAGTTTAAACAGGCTGAGGCTTGCACTGAGTATACATTATCTTTTTTATATCAGAAGGTAGAAAGTCCACTGTCTTTCACAAACTCTAACTGTGATAAAAGGCTCTCTCAGGAAATCATAAAAGACCATTAGACCAGTGATGGTGTTTCCTGGCTTTGAAGATTGACTAACCCAGAAAAGCAGACTTATCTAAACGAATTTTTTGACCTTTGTGTTTGTTAATAATAAAATAATAATTTCCAAATGCAGATTGGGCAGAAGTTGGTCAGGATTATTTGCATGCAGGCAATCAGCTTTGCAGCAGACACTTGAATTTGCTCATCTGGCAAGGAGAATGCAGCCACCTCCAGGAAGGTGATGTTCTTGGGAAAGGTGCGCCAGTGTTTGCTTTATCTGTAGATACTATAAAATGATTTCCAGCCAAAGAGGTGATGCTGTTAATGGGGAGCAATAAGATATGGTTTACATAGATAAAACCCTTGCCTCAGATGGGAATGACAATGTAGGTCTGTTCCACTAACCTTTGCCGTGACTCCAGGGCGTCCTTGGGAGCGTCCCTACCACGCTTCCACCTGCTGACTCACTCTGGGTCATAATCTTGCTCAATGCTTGGGGAAAAAACCATTTTCTGGAAGCAACAGTGTTTGTGGTGTGAGACCATGCCAGCACGATGGAAATTTCTGTGAATAGCAATTTCCCTGCATGTTGAGAGTGATGGGTCACCTACTCTGCCAAACAACTGAGTTGTCACCACCCCATCGGCCCTCAGAAATCTGTTGGACATTGAGGTAGAAGTGATTAAAGCACTTTAGGCATTTTCTACCAACTATCTCCTGTCCCAAACTCAGGCAGTAGAAATATTCTCCATGATATCAGAGCAGTACATCTAGCTGTGAGAAGAAAAAAACATTCATTTTTGAAAAAGAGCATTATATCTCTATAAAATAGCGCAGCCAGTTCAACAGATCCATACTTCTAACGCATAATTGCATGCTTCCCCCCAGTAATTTTGCATAGAGAGATGTAGCTGAATCAGGGACTTACTTTTCCCTCAACCTGTCCTCTTTATTTTTTTTCTGGAGGGAATCATCACTGTGGACTTGCAGGGGCTTTTGAGGCTGAAAAGGGAGGTTGATCCAAGGGACCAAGTTCCCTCCTTCCTGCAGGTCCCTGTACCTGTCAGATTTTCTGTGCATGTGTGTACTCTGTAGTCTTCCAGTCTAAACTTAATTCTTGTCTGTCCTACTGGGTGTTGCATTCCTAAAATCATTAATATCTCTACCAGGCTGTGAAATTTTCATGTTCACTGTCTCACCCATGGAACTTCTCAGTTTCTCTGATCTCCCACTGTAGGAGTACACAACCTCACTTTCCAAACCTTGACCTTACACCGTTTCTTCCAGACACATGATGTAAAGAGTTTTTAAAATAGTTGTCCAACCTGCAAATCAGCTGATGAAGTCTGTCATCAAATTTATTTGGAAAAATGTTTCTCTGGCTTCAGGTTACGTATGGAAGGTGTTACCTTGGGAAGAAGCGTTGTCAGAAAGTCATAAGCAAAAGAATGTAGAAGGTTACTGTTAATAAAAGCTGTCATGAATAGCTGCCTACAGTGGTTGGTGACCAACATAATGAACTCTCTTCTTCCTCACCTGGGGCAGAGCTAATTTGGGATATCAATGCTGCTCTGTTGTGCCATTATTCCCTTGGGATCTATGAATGCCCTGGAGAGGGGCATAGCACAGAGGTGCTTAGCCAGTGCTTAGGCATTAAACAGAAAATAGATTAAACAGAAAATGTTCTGTTCTGATGGCAGGCGACAGAGGAATTACCCTTAAAAGTACTTTTATACTGTAGTGATTATGCTTCAGAATTGCCAAGTGGATTTACAGAAGGGATGATATTAAGTGGATTGGGAAAAGAAGGGAAGAAAACATCATAGCCCTGAAACCAGAAAGCTGCCTGGAGCAGGAGAAGGGCCTGTAATGTCAAGTGAGAGCTCCTCCTGGAAATAAGAGCAGTGTTTGGGTACAAAATGTTCCAAACAGCACTGGTGATTCAGGGTAACAACTTCTTTTTCCAGTCTGTTCATTCTGCTTAAGGAAGGAGAGGGACTGACCAAAAAGGCACAAAACACCACAGAGGGGGTTGCTTTGCTTTGTCTTTTTTTTTAAAGCAACTTTTTAAAGCAACCTTTTCTCTTGCGAAACAGAATTTATATCCCCTCATGGTAAGATGAGAAGTAGATAGTCTGCTGTTAATATATATATTCAGACTGAAATACAAGAGTTTTTATTTTTATTTATGCTTTTGAAATTTAATCTTTGATTTTTATTATCATTTTACCTATAAAAATAAGATTTCCTCAGGATCTTGTGGTTTTGATCAGAGTGCATCTGTTTCCTTCAAATCCTCATTTCTGAAGCCTCTTGTGGGACTTTTATGAATGGGAAACTTGTCTAGGCCATGAATAAGCTCCAAAGATTCACTTTGGTTTCTTTTTGGGCAGACCACTAAGAGTATGATGGCCTACCTGAAATGACTTGCAGAATCTGCAAAATTACATTGCAAATTGAGTAGTTGAGAAAAAAGAATAAATTAATTTGCAAAGGAATTTATTCAAAGGAAGAGGAAAAATCTCTCTGTGTTACACTCCTCCCTTGGATTTTCCTGGTATTTCAGGATTTCTTTATACCTGTATCTCAGGCCACTCTTCAGCACTATTATAGTGAAGACAAGCAACAGGCTTCCTCCTGAGATTTTGGGACTTCCTGGTCCTGTCAGAAATGCTTATAAAACTTTTTTATAGCTTTCTGTCGCTTTTTGCTCAAATCCAGGCTGGAGCTGGAGGTGCAAAGCTCTTGTGGCTGGACTGACACGGAACCACAGCTGAGCAGATCAAAAAGCTGCTGAAGGGTATCACTGGAACAGGCTGTCCAGGGAAGTAGCTGGATCACCATCCCTGGAGGGTATAAAAGATGTGTAGATGTGGCACCTGGGGATGTGGTTTAGTGCTGGGTTAATGGTTGGACTCACTGATCTTAGAAGGCTTTTCCAATCTTAGCAATTCTCTGATCCTTTCTGCTGGGAGCAGCTGTGTTTGCAGGTTGTTCCCAAGCTGTTCTCAAAAAGATTGTGTGAGGTTTGCTTTGGCCCAACATAAAGTTTAATTGAATAGCTAACACTGTTGAATACAATAGTAATAATGATTCTATGACAATAGCGAGACCTCAGTTAAGTGAGTCACTCTAGGACCAAATCTAAGATTCCACTTTTCACTTACTACCCAGTCTTCAAATTTCTCATGAGCCCAGCATAGTGACTGAGTGGTGTAGCTCTGCTGTCTAAACCTGAGTGTCTAGGCTCCTTTAACATAATCCCTCTTGCTTTTGAATTTGAAAAATCAAAAGGGAAGTTTGAAATGCTGTTCCTTGCTGTAAGACAACAATTCCAGGAGAGTTTTTATTCCGGCTAATGTACAGAACACATGCTTTTGAAGCATAGTCTTGTTTTTCCCATTTACAAACAAGCAAAATGAGCCATTGTTTTAACAGCATTGAGTAATTCTAAACACAAGGTGATTATTTCTGCAGTTTATTTTTTCACCACGTGAATGTTAAGGGTTAACAGTTCCCCTGCATTTAACTGACAGTGGTAATATTCTCCTTAGTCCAAAGCGGAAGAAGAGGGGAGTTGCTTGTTGTTATAAAAGCAGGGAATTTCTGGATCTTAGTAAAATAAACCAGGACTTTGTTTCTCGAGGTAATTATTCTCTGGAGAGAGAATAGGAAAGATGGAGGCAATTAGGAATGACCTTGCATCACTGGATTGTTGAGAACTTCTGGATCAGTGGCTGATATTTTCATAACTCCATTTAAGCAAAGCTTTTTTAAGCTGTTCTTGCCACCACTAGAGAAAACAGAGCATTTAATGGCTGGTCTGGAGCCTGCTGGCATTAAGGCTCTCGCCATGTGCTTGGGTGGGGCAAAGTGGGGAGCAGGGAGGAGCACGAGGAGGTTGGGAAGAGCACAGGAGCAGCTCCCAGGGGCCACAGTTGCCCCACAGGGAGAGGGGGATGAGCTCCTGCATAGTCCTACCCAGCCTGTGGCATCTTTTTTTGGGTGCTTATCCCACCCCAGGCTCTGCTGAGGCAAAGCTGTGCAGATGTCCCTTGGGTGGCCAAGGTCACCTTGTTTGCTGGAACAGCCAGGAGAAATAAACCTGGGAAGGAGAAACAAACCTGGGAACACTTTTCTGTAACCTCCACCTAACCCCTTTTAAGTAGAGATTTGTGTTCTGGTGGGTATTTTTTTTTTTTTTGTCCTTCTGAAAACTGTCTTTTGAGTGTTATCATTTAAGAAGCGTGTTTAACTTTTATGTGTGAAGTTGGCAATGAATTACTATAAAGCAAATAAAACTGTCCTAGCAGCCTGAAAGTGGTGATATAGCAGATAGCATTCACACCCTCATCTTTGTATTCCCTTCCTTCAAGGATATCAGTAGGCAAACAAGGCTGAGTCTCTAATATGTTTAATAAAGGAGCAATTTCTTAAGTTTCCTGACCCAGCCGTGGCAAAGGTAACGCCCTCGTCCCACTGCTCTGCTCCAGCCACATTCCCTGGGGATGGTGGGATGCAGCCACTCTTGCCCCAGGTTTTGGACCACTGATTTGGGAGCTCTTTTCTGGCTGATGAATAAAATCTCCAGAATAACCAGCAAGTTGTAGCCCAGTACCCCGAGCAGCTTCAGCAGCAGGAACACTCCTTTCTCCAGCAGTGTTTCTCAACTACTGTCACTTTTGTAATGTGATATTGTCAGAGCCCAGGGGAGTCACATGAAATCTGTGTCCCTGGATGGCAGATGCATGTAAGGACCTATCTCTGTATCACATACCACTGCAGAGGAGGTTACTGTACAAAAAGGCATGCAAATTTTTTTCATAGCTTTCATGTTGTTTGGTTTGTTTGATGTTCTTCTAGCTCTGGCAGACTGCAGCAAATGGTTTTCTCTCACAGAGGCCACCACCTTTTGAATGATATAAAGGAGTTGCTCTGTTCTCCTGAGTTGTTTTTCTGCTATATATTTACTTAACAATCTCATTTTCCGAGGAGTTGTTGAAAGAACAGAAGTTTGTAAATTATACAACACTAAGCAGTGGGTACTGTCCATGGCTTTGAGCCCAGACACTGTCAAATGCTTCTCCTCATTCTGGCTGGTTTGAGAAAATCATTGCAAATTACAGAAGTATCAACATTTTTTAAATTATTATTTAAATATTTTTTCTTTGTTTTTGCTTAGTATATTCTTTCTTCCCTGGCAATCAGTGCTCAGGAGGGGTTGGAACTGGGTTGTTGCACATATGGAAGTGAACATCTGTGGTCTCAATTACTGAAAAATTAGAAAGTTTAAAAATAAAAATAAAATGAATGTTAGATCTCCAGGCTCACTCTCTTGCTATTTGTTTTCTTTCTGCATTAGAAGTAAAAATCCCTTCTGTCATAATAATAATAATTCTCTGCACTATTATCCCGGGATCTCAAATTACTGGATACACATAAAAGTGTTGTGTTTTCTAACACACTCACAAAATTAAGTCTTATCCCCCCCTTGCCTCTTCCCAGATGGGAAAACTGTGCTGGAGAAAAGAATGTACTTAATGCCATGCAGACACTCTCAGCGAAACTGGAGAGAAAGCCACCACCCTTCCCTCCTCCCAGTTAGCCCAGGACAGGTTCTTCCCTGCCAGCTCTGGGTGTGAGGAGCGGGGCTGGGGAGCCTGGGGAGCTCTGGGTGGTGGATGGTGGCTCTGATGTGGGGCTGGGGGACAGGATCTGGCCCTGCTGAGGGCTGAGCTGGCACGGGGACCTGGCTGGGGCTCTGTGTGTGTCATGTTTCCCTCCTGTGGTTCTCCAGCCTGGCCGGCCCCACGGGCTCAGCCCCAGCCTGTGCCATCTGGAGCATCCTCCAAAATCGCTTTGGACATCTCCTTATGAATCATACCTAGATCCTGTTTCTGTGAGTAGAAATCACCACGTGGAAATCAGCCTGTGCTTCGGGAGTCGTGGCTGGGCTCCAAGGGAGCAGGAGCCAGCCCAGGCTGTTTGCTCAGGGCTGCACGAGCCCTGTTTGGGGCACAGGCGCCGTCATTTTGTCCTCATCCACATTCTGGACTATCAGCTTGTGCATCTCTGCACTGCCATTTATGAGAATTAATGGTGTTTCCTTCTGTTTAGGTAAACAGTTCATCCATCTGAGATGGAAGGTTTCTCAGCTTTCCGCTTGGTTTACATATATGGAACTTAAAAGTTCCATTATTGCGCTTGTTGCTGCAGAAGCTTGTTTGCTTCTGAACCAAAGCCATTGTGTGCAATATATCCCCAGCTCTTCTTTCATTGTATAATGTTAGAACAATCCATCATCTGCCTGGCAAAGATTCTTTTTAATTATTTTTTTACTTTTTTGATGCAAAGCTGGGAAATTTCCTTCCACTAACTGATGTAACTAAATGTAACGTCCCTCTGCCCGAGCTTGCTGTGGCACTGAGCACACATCTCTGTCCACAGCCATTTAATTATATAATGATCCTTTCCACAGAACCACTCCAAGTAAAGAGCAGGAGTAATGCATACATCAGTGGCAGTGAGAGTACTCATTCATAAGGAGATTTGATTTTGTAGAATAAATAATTTTACATAAGTAGAATAATAAGTAATTTATTGTGCTTATAGTTGTTACTTTTATAGATCATAAATTAGTTCACATGCTGTCAGAAAAAAAAATCCTTACCAGCTAGGTGCTTATAAATATGTTTTACTGAAACAGGGTATTTTTAAGTTTCCTCTAGTAAAACCTTCAAGCACGTGCCTGAAAAACCTGCTCCACACACTGAGTTCAGCACCGAGCCCAGGCTCACACTCATTGATCCCACTGACTTGCTCTGGCATGGGCACAATTTCCCCCCAGAAAACAAAATATTAATTAAATCTCTTCCTTTAGGACTATCTGGGTGCTGAGCTGGCCTGGTGGTGCTGGCTCTGGGTCAGTGCCTGTGAGTCACTTGTGAGTTGGTGACACCAGTCTCGTGTCTCTCCTCCCTGGCAGTGTTACCCACTCACCTGCAAACTGAAAAAACCCCTGCATTTTCCCCCTGGAAACTCCACCAACAGGCACAGATCCACTCAATGCACAACAGGGACCCAGTTAAAGTTTTTGGGTGTGGGAATGATGAGGTCCCTGGTCCAGGGCTGGGGAGAAACAGGGGCAAGTGCAGAGCTCTGATTAATGCCTCAGGCTGGGGCCTGATTAACCTGGCCCTGATTAATGACATCCTGTGTGTGCCTGAGTCACAGCTCTGTGCCTCACCTCCTCGGGGTGCTGAGGATAAACTCCTGCCCAGCTGGGCCATCCTGTGATCACCAAGGCTTGCGAGAAATGGCTCGGAGATCCTCAGGATGAAGTAATCCCACAGATGTGAGGTGTCTTTACTGGTAGCAATAAAAGGGTTTTATCATTTCCTCGTGCTGAATTCGACATGGGCAGAGCACAAAGTCACACTGGTCTTTTTCTAATGAGTAAGTGGTGCAATTTATAATAGCCCCATAAAGATAGTCTTCCTCACCCACATTAAGTATTTTGCAAAGCAATCATAACCATACTTAAAACTGATTCCACTTCACTATCAGGTGGTGATAAAGCAACCTTCAATCTCACTTTCTGCTTTTTGATGTGATTACAGGTAGCAGCCCTGGAGTTAAGCTCAGATTTCTGTGCGTTTTCCAGCTCAGAACTAAAACTCTGCAGCTGTAATATCCTCTTCGTACAAAGCATCCCCCATCCTGTACTTGGTGTGCAGGGAGGAGATGGTATAATTTAGTTTAAATCATATTTGGAATTTTGTTTAGTTAATCAAATTTAGTTGTGAATGCAGACCGGTGTTTCAAGGGGATTGCTTTTGTACCTGCTTTTATGAAAGTCAGCAGAAAAATATTGTTCTTGGCTACTGTCCTGATTAACCCAGACATTTTAATGTGTGTTATGATAGGTCATTTGATGGATAGTCACCTGTACCCTGTGATCAGCTCTGAGCTGGCCGCTGAGGCTGAACTCTAGCAGCTAGGTGTCATAATTTCCCATCTTTTGCTTGATTAATATTTCCTTTTGAGATCTAAAGGGAGAGTGTCTGGAGAGATCTTTCTCCATTTACTATCCAGTCTGCATTAGTGGGAAAGAATTGCAGGGGCTTTTCAGTGGAAAGATCCCATGAAAAATAAAGTTTGGTGGATCTTTGTGCGTTGGTAGCTCTCCTCCTGGTTTGTAGAAAAGGAGCCTTGCATGGTTTGTGTGCTCAGAGTAGCTCTAGTGTGTACCTTGCCCTTCTGTGTACATTCAGATAAAAGTTCCTGTGACTGAAACACCACATGGTGATGCCTGAGCTACTGCAGGTTCTGAAAGGGGCTTGGAATGATCCTCTAGGAGTTAATGGGGAGCAATAGGATATCTACAGGAGAGTTTAAAAATCCATAGAAAGGGCAATTGTCATCTTTTATATTCCTCAGTATTATTTTCCAGACTTTTAGGCAATCCTAATATTTTCCATAGACTTCTGCTAAGTCTCCTTCCTGATTCCATTGCTGTTGGATTCCAGAGAACTTTTCCATTCTTCCAGCTCAGACCCTGGGTAAGGAATGTAACATCCTCAGGGCACTTTGCCTTAGACCAGTGGATGCTGATCCCACTACTTTCAGCAGTGTTCAGACATTCTCTTTTCCTATTATCTTAAGTAATTCCTTAATTTCACATTGCAATAAAATTTTTTTCATAGTCACAGGCTCTCACTGATCACCACTCAGTAGCACAGATCTCTGTAAATAAAGCAGGAGTTTTGGCACCCATATTAAAGCCAAACAAGCAAATGCAGATCTTTGCAGATCTCAGGTTAGTTGTTGAGGTTTTCATACATGTCCACCAGTGATGAAACAGGCAGAATAATATTGACAGGAAGCAGCATGGGTATAAAAAAATGCTAATTCTGGCTTAAAGTATGTATGCAAGCCCATTGAACTTTAAACAATTTGGCTGGAGGCTTTGAATTCAGATCTCTGAGATAGAGCTAAAATCTGGAGTCTGAAGTGTTGGGTCATTAAAATGAGGGGGAAAAAAAAAGGCCTCTTGTAATAGGTGAGCTGAAACAAGAACAAAGGGTCTATAAAAAGAGCCAGGTGAAGCACTGAGGAGATAAGGAATGATCTTCCTGTGCACTCATTGCCATAACTGAATGGATAATTTTTTTTTTAATAGGTTGGGCAAGAAATGATACTAAAGTCCCTTCCACAAGTACAGTGCTAATAATTTCTTCCTGACCCTGGGAGAATCCTCTCCCGCCGTTCAGTAGGCTTGGCTTGAGACTTGAATTACTCTTGTAAATCCTTTTAATTTGTTCAAGAGTTTATAGCTCTGTCATAAACATTGCTCCCAAGCCGCTGTTCATCCAGTAAGATCCTTTACAGTATTCCTTACAAAAGCTGCCAGTATCTTCTTCCTTTGTGAGGATTTGAGTATTTTCACCTGTTTGCACAGTGGAGCTGATGCACAGATCTGGAGCCAGCCCTGCTCTGTGCCACACCTGGACATGATGGCTTGAGCCCTGATTGCACAAGGACGGGCTGAGTTTCCAGAGCCAAGGTGTTTGGTGCTGCAGGTAAGAAAATGCCTGGTTTTAATTAAGAAATACAGCCTTCAGGGCAGAAATACTTGGAAGTGTGTGAGCAGAGGGCTTTCCAAAGGTGCTGTCATAGACAAAACGCTGCCCTTTGTCTAATCCTGAGGAGAGTTTTATCTGCCATTAGTTGCCACCTTGGAGAATCAGGTCCCATCAGAGCACGTGGCTGGTAACAAGGGGCTTGTGGGCACATGGCAGAGCTGGGTCTCGCAGCATCCAGGAGGAAGAGGGGAAGAATTTCAGGGAGGCAGTTGCTGGGAGGACAGGCAGTGCCAAAAAACCGTTGAAACTTTATTGGCAGTGAAGCAGGATTGTTTGGGAAGGGGGATGGAAGGCTCCCTGTGATTCATGGGACTTGAACGCTGTTGTCTGTTCACCTTGGTCGCATTATCTGTGCCTTCATCTGGCCGTGAGAAGAGGTGTGCTGCAGGGTACAGGGGCAGGCTGTGTGCCACCGTCCTTGAGCTGTCTCATATCCCTCTCTGTGAGATCTTGTGACAATTCGTATTACCGTGAGTCATTGTTTCTTTAAAGCTCATTACTGGCAAGGGCTCGTAGCGAGACACCGAAGTGGCATTGTGTTATCTATGCTTAACAGGGCTATTAATGTCTGTCACCACTGAAGTGTCATCCAGCAGAAATGTAATTCTGGGTTTCGGGTGCTGAGGTATGTTCAGCCTTTGTGTCCAGCCAGGCTGAAACTCAGCACTGTCAAGTGGTGTCTCAGCTTACCATGTCGGTATTAAAAGGTTTTGGTTACACTCTAATACGTCTGTATGATCGTGTCAGGGCCAGGAAGGATTGAGGAATGTTCCTCAGAAATCGGTTCTCAGGCCATATGAGCACCAAATCTTTGCTGAACTAAATCCCTCATGGTCATCTCTGCTGCTTCTTTGTTTGAAGTTTTATTCCATAGTTCTGTACTGCTGGGAAAATGAGTGTCACAATGCCTGGCTTCTCTTCCACCGTGGGTATGCTGGGAGAAGAGGTTTGTCAAGGTGGCATCATCACAGGGGTTCAGTCAAAACCACTCCTTGGTGCTTGCTGGAGCACAGCATGTCCTTTAGCCAATTCCTAACTTTCTGCTTCCTTCTTTCCCCCAGCATTTCCCAGCACCCAGTCACTCTATAACAAATTACTCATGGGTTATTGTGTTAAATTCTCCACCTGAATTAGGATTTTCTTAGGCTCCATCCATCAAGGATTTGATTCCTCTAGAGTAAAGACAGAATAAAATTAGTCTGCCATTGCAGAGGAGGGAGTGACCTGCACATTTCTCTTCTAAACATGATCATTTAAATAAGATCCACACACCTCCATTCCTCCTGCCAAGGGTCCCACAAAGGGACCATGGCACTTGAGAGGCATCAGCTTCCCACAATGACCTCAGCAGAAGGTTTTGCTCAGAGCAAGGCACAGTTGGGCAGCTGCAGCTTGGGAAAGTTTCTGCGTTCTTGCCTCTATTTTAATAAACTATAAACTATTTTCACACCTCTGCCCAGACTTCTTTCACACTTCTGCCTACATATTTCTCTGCTTTTTACCATTGCCTCTGACACATGCCTCTGAAAACACCTTGGACTGGTCGTAATTCTAGAACACTGATACTTATCAACATAACATTTATTTTTCTTTGCAGTCTTCTTTGAATCCAGAGCAAATTTTCTTTTCTTTTTCTTTTTTTTTTTTTTTTAAGGTCTAGTGTATGGCTAAAGACAATAAACTTGCCCAAATATTTGCTGTCAGAAAAGATATTTCTGGCATTGACTGCCTTTTCTCATGTTCACAAAACAGAATTAGAAAAAATAGCAAGCAGATAACACACATTAGTACAGCAGTAACCTTTGCATTTAGCCTCAACTTTTTTTTTTTTTTCATATATAGGCATTTTGCCTTCCATAGCAATTAAAGGTGGGAAAGCATGATAAGGCTTTTCTGTCACCAGTAATGTGATATTTTTCTAGCAGAAACTTGGGACCTTTTGCTAAACCCTTGAGGCAATTGTTCTGGTGGATTTAGGAGTTTTCTTGGTTTCATATAGGGTTAGGATATCGAAGTGCCATCAACAATAACTTCCTTGTTCTTCTGTAATTTTCCTTTGGCGTGTGTTTGATAGCAGCAGGCTTGTCCATTCCCATCTGCTCTGTATTGGTTTTATGCAAATTCTCTCTCATCCCTCTACAAGTCCTTTCAAGTTAAAATATTGCTTCCTCATGCCCGCTTATATTACTTGGAATTCCTGCACAGTGACCTGCTAGCCACCCATATATTGGGCACAAAAGGCATAATCTGTGTGAATCAGATATCTCTTATCTCATCCCTGTTTGCATTATACATTCCCCTCACAATACACTTTTTCCACAATGCTCATCCATTTAATGCCCAAATACCTGAGGTCTCTTATTTCTGTCCAACATGCTCGTTGCATTACTCACAGGGAGCTGATGAGCAGGGAGATAAAAAGACTTTCTGTAGGTGGTACAAGGATCTGTGTCCTGGTCAGAAGAGAAAATAGGCTGTTTGAGTCCCAGCTCTGTGATTTCACTGGGTTTAACAGGAAAACTCTCCCTGTTTGGAGTGTGAAGCCAGCCCATCACTGGGAGTGGGAGCAGGTGACCTTTTCTGTATGAAATTCTCTATTTCATCTCCCACAAAATTCCTAAAGTAGATTTAAATTTTTTTTTTTTTTGTGGTAAGAATATCTCCTAAGGCTTGCTTCAGATTTCAATAGTATCATGCTGAAAAAGCCTTGAAAAAGTTTAGATGGCCTTGAAAAATTGTGTTAAAAATTGTGGTATTCTGGCCTGCACATTGAGTAACTGTGGAGACACCAAGGGGAGAGCAGGGATTCCTGTCAGGTTAATATACTGAATGTTGCTGTTGGTCTCAGATCTGCAAAATCTGTTCTCTTATTAAACTTGATGAACAAGAGCAAATACCAGAGGTAGAAATAATTTATTTTAATTATAAAGTTTTGTTAATCACTTGGTTGTATTTGTTACAGGATAGGAGAAAAAAAAATCTGTGGCGTAAAATATGAATTATGTAAATGCCTGCAACATATCAAATAATTTCTTCCACTTAAATTCTCAGAGAAATATGCTTGTCATATTTTGTTACATTGCTTTTTTTGTTGGATTGTTTTATAAATTTGATTGCTTCCAAGAACATTACTGTTGATATCAAAAGAAAAGCCATGGGCAGTCTAGATTTGGTATCAACACTACTAATGCTTAAATTACCAGAAAAAGGAAAAGATAGGAATTTATTTAACTACTTTGATGCCCAACAAAAGACAGTCTGCTTCTATGTCAAATACTCTGTGTGCTCTTTAGCACCCTGGCTGATCATAAACACAGTTTTAGGCTTCAAAGAAGGACCACCACATTTGAGAACAAGAAATATGCCATTAACCAAAGGGTCTTTTCCAGAATTTTGCTTCCACTTTTGGTTATCATCAAGAGATATGGATGTACACAGAAGCCTACCCCAGATGTTATTCATGGGTACAGAGTCTCTAAAGTGAATGGCTCTGACTCTTTCTCTAGTAATGGTGTGAATTTGAAGTATTCTCACAGAGCAGAAATGCAAAAATTGTGATATTGAGCAAAACATCAGATGCAAAATTTGATAACGGTTCCTTCTGGCCTTAGCGTTTCTGCCTTTAGGAATTCCAGCACTGTAATAAAGAAGTAACTAAGGCAAGGGTGATTCTGGTTTAATATTTTTGTCCTGTCTGAATTCTGTAACAGAGCTGGAGACTTAACCTCACTTCTCAGCTACCTCTGTGTAGATGGAGCATTCAGTAAATATGCTCAAGATATATGGACTGCAATTAAAACACCCCGTAAGAATGTAAGAGCCTAATGGTCTAATTTTTCAATGATGTCAATGTCTGTGGGAATTGAGGTTGTGCTTATTATCTTCCAGAAGGCACCTTTCAGACGGTGGGGCCCGAGTCAGACAGGAATCTGGGTTTGCAGGAAGCACAGACTCAGCTCCAGAGACAGCACTTTAATGTGAGTGCTGTAATGTGCCCTGTCCCACAGGGAAAGCCAGCACAGATAATGCGCACAGCATGTGCAAATTCACCTCTGGTGCCTCCCAGCAGCCAGCTGCTAGCTCAGAAGGTTTTGGCCCATTTTTTTCCGGCAGAAGGTAGCATCTGGATTAACCAGCCTAAATTTGTGAGACTCCACGTAAGTGTAAAAAGGGAGGGTGGTTTTGGAGACAGAAGGCAAAGTCATAAGCCATGTTCAAGGGATTCCCCACTTTGCTACCCACCAGACCCAAGCTGTTGGTCACCTGCAGTCCATCCCAGCTCTCTGTGTGTCCTCTCAGGGCTGCAGGCTCCCTGCAAACCTCCCTCCATCCCCTGCAGGGTGTCTGCTCGGGGCAGCACCAGCAGTGTGGAAACCAGTCTGGTGCATGTTTTGGACAGTGGGCAAAGCACACTGTTCTTTTGTCACTGTTTGGCACGCGTGGCCCTTACAATCTCTGAGGGGCAGAATAGCATGGAGGGAGAAACTTTTGTCTTGTCCTCATATAGCCTGACTTTTCCAAGGCTGAGTGTTTCCACAAAAGCTGGTCATACAGGATTAGTGTCAAAGGGGTGTTCAGATGTTCAGGGCTGATAAAAAACGGTTTGCCAGCATTCATAGCCCTCGAGTCCATGTTCAAATTAAAAAAGAGACCAGCAACGTTAAAATAGTTGAGGTACAAAAAGAAAAAGGAAAAACCTCCTCAGTTATCTATGATAGCACTATTGTTTTCATTTTTTATTATCTTGCTTGTTACACGCCAATGAGAAACAACCACAGATCGTCAATAAGGTTTTTAATTGCAAAGATTTCCTGTGACGTGAGTGTTAATGAATGTCAAGGCAATAACACAAAAGACATTACTTGTTTAATGATTGATAGAACAAGAAAAGCACGAGGTCTTTTGCAGGATAAATGACTACTGTTCTGTGTTCCTTTACATTAGCAGTATCAACACTTAGATCACATGGCAGGAGATAATGGTCCAGGAGATAAAGTACAGAATCACAGTCTGTTATACAATAACAGACACAGTAATGATAATTAATGTGCATTTCTTTGGCAATTCTCATAGTTGTCAGCGCTGAGCCATTGGGACCAGCACTGTTGACTGAAATGAGAGCAGGATGGGGCACTTGGTTGGTCCCAGAGGTTTTGATTTTTGCTCTGCTCCAAAGATGTCAGACCTTAAATGTTTTCCTTGTCAGATGGTTTTAAGTGGACATTCACGTATATAGTAGATTTTGTGTGTTGTAATAGTAATATACCTTAAATGCTCAGATCTAAGTGACTGGAAAAAAGGGTGTTAAAACACAGGGTGTGATGGGGCACTCAAAATAAACTCTTGGGCTTTGGCCAGGAAGGATCAACATCATGACACCCACTGAAGGCTCATCATTTTTCTCTTCACTAATAAACACATAAGATGGGGGCTTTCACAGAAAATAAAAAAAGAGGAAAATTCTGGCCAAGGCCTCCTTCACAGGCAGAAGGTAACAGGGAAGGATGGACAAAATCCTGTTTGTCTGAGCAACATTTCACAGTGTAGGCAACGGGCCCTTGCATGTCTTTGGGTACAAACTCCATGGAAAAGTTGTACAGCTTTGGTCTGGTTTATATGGTTTCTGACACACCAAGTTTCATGGGACAGTACACACTTGGCAACTTTTGACCAGTTTGCACCACAAGGTTTTGAGAGCCCCTGGAGCTCTGCCGAGTGAGCAACTGTCTCCAAATATGTGCTAAATCCGAGAAAGCCTTCGTGGTGAAAATTAGTTCATGGTTTGGCAAAATGTTTGAGGAGTCAGAAAAATATTTGGATGGAACCTGGATGGTTTAATTATTGGCCTTGAACCACAAGTTAATGGAGCTGCACATGGCCTTTGGTTTCAGAATGTGGCACTGGATAATGTTTCCTCGTTTTTGAGAGCTGTGTTGGTTTGCAGCTACCAGCGATGGCATGGAGCTGCTGCTTGAAAGCTGCACTGGTAGAATTGTACGTTTCATCCAAAACAAGAATGTTATCCAAATTAATAATAGAGTTCACAATGTTTTAAAATATTTCCTTGAACTAGATCACCTCAGTTTACTCCAGGTTAAAAATTCCCGAAGTTATAAAAATCCCTTTGTTACTGTTGCAAGTAGGATCACGTTTGTCAGCTTTGAAGTAAATCGTGCAACTGGTTTTTGTCCTCTGAAAGCCCACCAAAGCTGTGTTTGAGCTTTACTCAAGTAAACTATGCACAGCCTTGTGCCATTTGTCTTCCTTTAGAAAAAGCAGCTTCCAAAGAGTCTGTCAATAACCAGTTTGACCTACGAGCCTGCGTTTCCAGGTGTCCCTGCCCCAGGCAGCATGATGTGGGTCTGGAGAGGTGTCAGAGACTCTTGGACAACCTGAAGGGGATATAGGGAGTCCTGAATGGGCTGGGTTCAGATTTTGCTCCTCTGGGGTACAAGACCTTCTCTATTATCCTGCTAAGCTGCTTTTGGACAATGCTACACCATTAAAGGTTTCCCAATCCTGGCTATGCATCCTTCTCTCCATCCCCTGTGAGTTTTGAATTTTCAGACCTCCGCCTCACTTTGGAAGTGACTGAACTGTGTCAGGAGCTGCTTGTGTTGAAGGCAGGAAGCAGAATAACAACTTGAAGAGGTTTGGGGTGTTTTTTCAATGTTAGACTTCTTTAGCTGTGATGCCAAGGAGGGCAGCAGAGCATGGAAATTGTGAGCGGGTGTCTCCCGGGGGCCCAGGCTGGGCTCTGTCCTGCTGCCTGGTGCTCAGCCAGGCTTCCCCATCTCCTTGTTGACCTTCCAAGAGAGCCTCAGAGAGGCTGCTTGCATCAAGTGAGAGTCATTATGAGAGCCCATCTGTGCATTTTGCTTTAACAAGTTAGTAGTCACCTAAAAAATTCTGGTAGCCTTTTCAAGCAGCTCTGCAGAGTCTACACGTGTGCAATAGCAAGTGTCTACCTAGGAGGTGTGCACTCAGAAACAACTTGGAAAAAGGGCAATGTAAAATAAATTACTGTAAAAAAATTTGGCTTTACACTGTTCCATCAAAACAGTTTTGATTCAGACTTTGATTTGGCTGTTCTGCTATGAAGTACTGCAGAGGTAACCCCTTAAAAACATGGGGCAAAAAACCCCCCAAAGTTTAGGGGAACTACAAGAGACTGTGTACCCCTACATAAAACCCTGCAGAAGATATTCTCAATATCACTTTTCCAAATTGCCTTCTTGTGAATTTAAACCCACCACACTTTGATCTCCATCCTGCAGACCAAGTAGTTTTTACTTCTCTGTTTCACTCACAGCCTCAGGACGGGTGATCGGTGGGTAAGGGAACTTCTACCTGTCACTTCCAATTTTAGGATCAGGACCTTGATTCAGGAAATCACTTAGGCATGTGCCTGTCTTGCAGCAAAGGTTTCCTTGTGTGGCAGTGCCCTCCCAAAAGATGTCCTGCTCTGTTTCCTCAAGTCCCAAATGCTTCAAATTGGGCCAGCCCAGGGAAAGCTGCTTCTTCCCTTTCACTGTGAGAGGCCCAGACCCCTGAGAAGCCAGAGCCTCAACCCCATTGACTTCCCACTGCCCTTCCCAGGGAATAAAGGTTGGGAGAGCAGAGCACCCTCCAGGCATTTCTGTTGCCCCCTCACCGGAACAGCGCCCGCCGCTTTCCTTGTGGGGGCATGTGGAGGCATTAATGAAATGCACAAAGCAAAGAGGCTCATCCATATAAATGGGTGATTTAAATAATGAGGAAGGAGGAAGGATGTGGTTCAGTGTCAGTACTGATTAATTAGGGCATAAAATAAATAACCCTCCTAACAACATTGGCTGCTTCCACTATAACTTACTCTATTAGCGGGTGATGGAGTTAATACAAGTGACAGTGTAATTACAGGTTAGTTAACTGCCCTGTTATGATGTTTGCCTAATTTTAGGGGATGGACCTATTTACATGCTCACATTTTCCTATTGCAAAGAAACCCACAGCAAAGTGCTGATAAAAGTTGGTTGCTAATCTTGCAGTTTCACCACTCATCAGGCAGGGTTTTTCTGCTCCCCTCTTTGTGAAAGTCAACCAAGCTGATGCCAAAAGCCTGGAATAATTCCCCCGTGTGCTTGTTTGATGTCACAGCTGAGGTCAGGGCTGGGTATTGTGCTCTTGTGAGTACGCACGGTTATCTAACGTGTGGCCGTACAATGAAATGATGAACAGATGTGAACAGTGAGTTTTTAACATCTCAGCTCCTTTGTGTGGAAGTTTTATTGAAATGTTTTGCCTGTTAACTCTATGAGTGTCAGGCAAAAGCAAGAAAATATATACCAGGATTTACAGGGTTTTGGAGTGGATTTTTAAACCCAGCATTGCTGCGCAGCAAATAACTGCTGAGGTAACAAGCCATTTACATTTAATACTTTCATGGCTGCTGGCCAATGCTTCCACAGCTTGTGGTATGGATCACAAATTTCTCAGAGAAAGAGAACAAATGCAAAGTTAGGTCTCCTAAATTATAATGCATTACAACCCAAACTTCCCATTAACAGAGGCCTTCAAACATGACATCAAATCCTTAGTTTGTTTAATGGCTCTGTGAAAGTCCTGAAGCTATTCTGAAATATCTTTTAGCTGCTGGTCAGTGCTTCTTATTTTTTTCCTGTGGGATGAGAGAAAGGGGGATGAGGAAATCAGACAATTTTCCCATATCACGATGATGTGACAGTGGTATTGATATGATACTCTTAGAGTCCCTTTAGGTCAGTACAGCTGAAAATGAGATCTGTAAATGGGAGTTTGTACAGCTTTAACTACAAGTGATGCTGCCAAAGCCATATACAACGTCTTATTTTGCAGGGCTTCTATAAGGTCCAGTACTGAAATAATTAAGCTCCTTCCCAGGTTATTGTGATTTTTTTAAAATGTTTTTTTTTCCTATGTTATCTGAAATACATTGCACAGTGGCTCAGTTTCTCTGCTTTTGAGTTACCTAATATCTCCAAAATTCTGAAGGATTTGGGGTAAAGCATCCAAATGCTATACATTGTCATTGCAAGAGCATCAAAGTTTGATTCTTCAGAATTCAGGGAAAATATCCATATTTCTATTTCAGTGCAAGTTATATAATTACCCCTTTTTTGCAGCAAGTCACTTTTTTATATGTCATAGCAAGTCACTCTGAATTCAAATATAAAATGAGGCCATCCATCATGTTAGCAATTTAATTACCTCGGTATATATTTTTTCAGGAAAAAAAAAAAAACCAAACCCCAAACACAACAAACCACCTCTATTATTTGTTGCGCGTGTATATCTTATTACAGATTCATTGCCTGAGGAAGGGCAGGGCTGTCAGCAGGGCAGTCCTTGTGGTTAGAAATGCCAAGATGGGGAGCAGATAAGACATGAAGTCCTTGTGCCTCCTGTTTGGGTCTGCTCTGCTCCGTGTTTGCTTGGGGCCTTACCTGTTAGATTCCCTGTAATCTTTGTTGCAACAGTGAAATGATGCCTTGTAAAGCAATGAAGCGTGACAGGGATATTGAAAGGGTCGAATGAGGTAGAAATGTGATATTTTCTATCTTCTGCAGGCCCAGGAAATAGGAGTCCAGCTGCTTAGCTGGGGTTGGGCATTCACCGTCGCTTTCGTGGCGAGAAAGTTGTGAGATTTATTGTTTGGTGCTTACAGAAGAGACAAAGTAAGCAATGCCCGTGATTTATCTAATTGTTTCACCATCTGGTTTCACGGCGGCTGAAGGTTAGGCATTAAGGGAACTGGGAAACTACAAATGGCAAGGCAGGGTGGGGACAAGGGCCTTTATTTATTAAACTTTTCCTGGTAAAACTCTGGTGTTTTTCAGTAATAGAGACAAGTTCCAGTATTTGCGCTTTTTTTCCTTTTTTAAAGGGTTGGATCATTTCATGGCCGGTAGAATGTGGAGCAATAAAAGAGGATATAACAAGAAGTGTAGTGAAATGACATGTTTTTGGACATAAGTGGATCCAAGAGCTGGAGTGGAAAAGGAGATGCCACTGCCATGCCCACATCTCATGGCACACAAGCTTTTTTCTATATCTTTAGCTAGGACAGATATGGGACATCAGTTTCAACAATATATGTGATATTAAGAAAGGCTCTGGTATCACTTAAGGAGCCCTGGGATGGCCTGTTTTTGGCATTGAGCTGTTTTTCTCATTTTTTAACACATTTTCCACAACAAAAACTGGTGGATTTTGTCACTGCAGAGAAATTACATTTTTCCTTTAGGTGTTTGACTGGGCACTGAGCTTGTGTCACATGTAAATAAGTAGGACTTGGCTGAGCTGGCCAAGTCATCAAAGCTAATGATAAATAACTTTTTCTGTGAAAGAGGAAAGACTAAGATTTCCCAGTTAGATCCCCCGAAACAAACACGAACGAGCATCTTTTGTAGGTCTTGAAGGAAACAGGGGAAAAGCACACATGTGAGATGACTTTAAGTGGAAGAAATAGAAGGATAACATTTTAAAAGGACACAACTCAATCACTTTAATTCTCTTGGGAAATCCCCTGTGGTATAGATGAGACCAGATACCCTTTCATTCCCTTTGTTGTCCAACATCTGTCTTCATTAGGAGTTTTGCCCTTCCAGGGTCTAAAGATCTCAGACTTTTGATTAGTTTCAGCTGGGCTTGAGTATCAAACCTGAAAAACAGTTATTTTGTCTGCACGTGTTACTTTTCCATAAGCAAAGGCACATCCTACAAATAAAGTCTTCAGGGAGGTTTAAAACTGGCCTGCAACAGCAAGAAGAGAGAAAGAAGCTGGCTTGCTTTATAGGAAAGACTACAAAGGTAGCGACCCCAGAAAATTTGTCAAGTCAACACCTAATGATGGCTTAGCTGCTGGGCTTGGCTATGCAATATTCAGATCAGGCTCTGTTTTTTTACACCTTGGGTTTTCACATATGGAGCCCGAGTGAGTGAGGAGAAACAGAAGCGCTGCGTGAGCATTTCTCCCCGGGAGCCGGCTGAAGCGGCTCCGCTGAAGTTTGGCCATAAACTCTTTAAACTGCCAGATCTCTGGGGAAGGCTCAGGTGAGCATCCCCACATCTGCCCTCTGCTGTTAAAAACCAATCCTCCAGGAGCTGGTAAAGCACCACTGGTGAAGGGAGAAGACTCTTTCCAGAGAAAGGATGCTCGTCACAGGTGAAGTGTGTGGGCAGAGCAGTCCCAGCAGTGGGATGGTCACTCAGTCCAGGGCACTGGGAGCAGCTGATAAATAGCTGCTTCCTAAGCAGAAAGATGTGGCCTCTTTGAGGTAAAACCAGTGTCCAGCCTGGAGCTGTTGGTGATTCTCTTGCTCGAATAAAGGAAATTGTTTTCTGTCAGAAAATATGGATTCACGAAACCCAAGAGGCTTTCATGAGAACCTTCTCCTTGCAATGAGGTTTCCCTTTGGAAATGTGTCTCAGGGTTGGGTGTGGTGGTTATAGGCACAGAAAACATGACTACCCTGCTTGGTGAGTGTGTCTGCAAAGTGCCAGACCCCAGCTGAGCCGGTATTAGCTTTCCACAAGCCATCTTCAGCTTGTTCAGGTGTTTGATCCAGAGCAGGGAGTTAAACCCAGCTCTTGCATATCCCAACACATGTCCTGACCACCAACGCTCTCCTTGAGGTCTTGTTCTCATCTGGGAGAGAGATTAGAAATAATAGGAAATTACAAAAATTGATTGACAAATAAAATGAGCATGGAAGTTTGTCCTTTTCAGCACATAGCTCCACAGCCACCTGAGTCACTGAAGGCATGAAAAGACAAGGTGGTTCCAATCCCTTCCAGGCCTTCTGGTTCGTGAGAAGCAAAATGTGTAGCAGGTGCTATTTATCAGTTGTCTTCTGAAAAAAGGTGATTATTCAGATACCAAGGAACATCTGGTGTCTTCATCCACACAGCACCTGATGGTGATATTGCTGCACTGTAGGGAAAACCATTGAGAAATCTTCCAATAGGACACCAGTGTTTTTTTGGGAGAGTGTCTGTATTTCCACACTTTCAATGGGAAAGTTTAAGCAACTTATTTAAAAGTTAACATTTGTGTTCAGTTTTCCCATTTTGTTTCTCCAGTGTCAGCATGTTTCTTGTTTTGAGATATACATATATCATAGAATCATTTGTTTATATTAAATACAACTTTGTAATACAACATTTTTTCTCTTAACATTTTTCCGGCTTTAAAATGCAAGTTTTGCATTTGCAGACTTAACCTAAACAAGTTGAAATATTAAATGAAATATTGACTTACGTGTTTAAGTATGTCTGAATCCAGGGATTTTTCCTGAGTATTTGTTTCAAGGGCAGCATTGGCCTTTTGGTTTTCAGTTCCGATTTAGAGGTTTTTTCCCTCCAAAATTGAAATTTCCCGTTTCTATGCAGCTCTGGCAGTTCTATAAACTGGGATTTCCAGGATATGGAAGAGTTTCATAGACAGCTGAAACACACAGAAATATTGTGGTAGAGTTAAGAACTGAACCTAAATTTATCTTAATCCCAGTCCAGTGACTTAGACAGAGGGATTTTAACATTTCTTCTCCTCGCCATCACAGATAGTGCCAAGAGCTGGATGGGAGCTTTTACTGAGTGCAAGAATAGATGCTCATGCACACTGAAAGGTGTTACTGATGTTGCTCTAACAAAACATAAATTCTGAGCTGTGCTCCCTGCCAGGCTGACGGGGTGGACTCTGTCAAGGTTTTCTGGGAGGCTGGGCCAGGAAAGCCGCGCTGGCTGGACGCGGTCCAGGGAGGAACTCCGCTCAGAGCCCAGCCAAGGCTGGAGAACTCCTTCCACGTCCTCTAAAGTCAGAGCAGGCCAGACCTGGAGTGCTCCACTGACCTAACAGGGAAATGTGATTTTGGGGAGGTTCCCCAGCTGTTTGGGGGGGCTCTTGAGGGGCCCTGGGTGTGGGGAGCTGCCTGCAGAGGCTCTTGGTCAACAAAGGGGATAAACCCCTACAGCAAACCTGCTGGGTAATGGGTACATTCCTCATTCCTCTGGAACTGTGCTACTTCTGGGTGTGTTTGAGCCAAATCCAGGATTTTCAGCTGCTTTCAAGGGTGCCTAGGTAAAATACAATAGCCTGAGCAGTGCAGTCACATGGGATAGCTGCTTCTGCTCTTTTGTCTTGTGAGTTTACTAATAAATCTGATGCAGTGCAAGCCAGTATTTGAGTTGGCTATTTGTGTACCCAATAGTAATCTTTAAGCTGGGCTGATTGTCAGCATCTCTGTTTTAATGGAATGCCCCAGTATTAAACCTGGGCAATTTTGGTACTTGAGCAAAACTCGTGGATGCAGTTACAAGCACTGTCATTTTTTAAATGACAGCCTTTTGGAGTGCAGTGGGGAGGGAGGCTCTATCATTTATTTTTCTTTTGGATAATGACAAAGAGAAAGAAACACGCTGCTTGTTTAAACTGACAACTCACAAGTTTAGCATTTGAATCAGGCAAATTTGTACAGTGCGCTTTTGAAACCAAGGAAGTATTAATCTTACCTCATTTATGCAGTGATCCAAAAACAAATATAGCTTTTGTAGCCAAAAATTAAGGCAGGCTTTTCCAACTCTGAGTTGTGACTCTGTTTTGTATTCAGTATCGGACAAACAGAACATCCAATTGTTTTGTACAGATTAAAAAAAATAAAAGAAGAAAAAGAAAGTTAAAGGAGAATGAGCAAGTAGCGCATCTGTGTTTTCCTTTCTCATGCAAAAAGCAGGGAAACACATTGGGCTGAAATCTCATCAGAGAGAATGCCAGGTACCCTTGTTAACAAAACGACAACGATTTGATATTTAGGTTTTGTAAAAATGACTTTAAAAAAGAGCCTGGGTTCAAAGTGGGAAGTTCACTAATAGGTCTGAAGCAAACGTGTTCCTGATTACACCCCATTAAGAAGGTGGAATGCAGCGAGTGCTGCTCCCCCCGAGGAAGCCCCAGCGCACGCGATGCGGAGCCTGCAGCCAGCCCAGCAGACGATGCCAGACCTGCTGACCCTGGGAATTTTGCTGCATATTTTCAAAGATAATGTGTCTTTTGGGCTTCAGTGGCAGGGAGGGGAAGAGGGACTTCACTGCATCGATTTTGAAAGGGTCTGGAATAAGATCAGTTAATTGTGTGCTTTGTTCTCGGATGCATTTGCTCATCTCTAATAAGATATTATAAACTCAGAAATGTCTTTAGCTCTGCTATGTTTTGGCATGCTCATTTGTTCCATGGCTGCCTTGTGCACATCCAAAGCACTGATCCTGTTCCAAGTGGTTTCTGGTGAGGCAGAGCTGTATGATTCCTTTGAATCATAACATGAGTCTGGTATGAGTCTTGTCGTGATGCGTCCCTGTCTGTGGAATATGAGAAATTTGTTCATTATTTTTCATCAGACAGTCCCGTGGAAAATAAAGTTCACGTGGCGAACTGCAGAGGCAGGGTGAGGTGAGGTTGCAGGGACCATTGTACGTACTGTGCCTGTTGGTCTGTATATCCAAAGAGAGAAATGCTTCACTGGCTGGTGATTAACCATCCCTGGAGGTGGCTGGGAAACCTGCACATGCTGGTTCAGAGGTAGGGCCAAGGGAAGGAAGGCTTGGGCATCTTATCAGAAATCACACCACTAATGCCATCAGCATTTTTTGGGAAGGCTGGGTTATAACTCAGCTTTATAACTGGGAATTTGTACCTATGCCAGCCATCCCGGGGGGTGCAGATTTTAAATGCACACACATTTCATTCTGCATGACAACACCTTGAAAACATAGGTTAGTTAAGACAAACCACCGTCAATTAAGTTTATTGGATGATGTCAGTGATGTAGGTGATATATATATATACATAATCATGGATTTAGAAAAAAGGGCCACTCATCTCTGGATCTGCAAACAGTTTGTCAATAACGGGAGAAAATTTACAGTGACAGTCAGTGAGATTTTTCAATATGCAAAATGGACTTAATTATCAGCATGAGAAATCACTGCAGGAAGAGTTGGGATTTTGATCTGTGTTTTTGTTCTTAGCTTTGAAAAAAACACCATCTTCCACCAGCAGAATTATTTTCACAGCCATTTCCTATGGATGTACTAGAAAGAGAATCATGCATGCACTACCCTTCAGCTGGAGCTGGTGGTCCCTAGAAAGGTGCACACAGAAGCAGCCATGCCTGGTCCATTGCACTTTAATTATAATCAAACACCAGGTAGTTTAATTTTCCCTGGTGCTATTTTTTGCCAGTGGTAGATGATGTTGCTAACAGCTGGCACTGAATTTTCAGAGCATTTTATTTAATTGCAAGCTGTGAGCAGAGACAACGAAGAGCAAAGGAATGAAGACTTCAGACACTATCCCAAATTATGTGGATGTGCTGGCTTTGGTAATTCAGTTTTGAATTTCTGAAGGAAATAATTAAATTGTTATCATCACATTCTGAAAATTATTCTTCTTAGATCTCAGTGTGTAATTCCTTCTGCTTTGGACTACAAACGTACTTATGACTTTTTCACCTCAGGTGTCTTCAGCTCAAATTAAAGCCAAAAAGATTGCACTGGAATTCCTGTCTTCCACAGCCTTCTGATGGGACCAAAAATTGCAGTGGCTTTCAAAAAGAATAGGATTCAAGCTCCTTCCAAACTCATACAAGGTTAAATAGATTTCAGTTTATGACCAAAATATGTATTAAATATTATAAGGGCAATGTAATAAGTTTAATTAATGATATTTGTAATTGTTAGACTATTCATATAATTATTACTAACAGCTAAAATATTAAAAAGCAGGAGCAATGACCTTAGCCCCAATGCAGGATTTGTAGTGCAAGCCATTGGGTACCCAGAGGGATGTCTCATCCACTTTCACACTTAGAAAGCAGGCATCTGCTTTTCTCACTCAGTTGGAGTGGTTGGAGTGCAGGATTTAGCCCTTCAGTTTTCTCTTTTTCGTTCCTTCTGTTTTTCTCCTTGGCAGGGTGGGGGAAGGCAATCTCAGTGTGCTGGGGATTATCTAAGGGCTCAGGCATTGCACTGAAGTGTGTTCTCTAGGACTGATTTCATATTTGATCAGTCTCTCAAGATGGGTTTCAAATCCAATATTGATGCATTTTTTTCCTCAGGATTGTAAATTGTTTGACAATTCCTGGGAGTGACTCTTGTAAGGGCTTAACCCCCGATTTGCTTATACAAAGTAAAGAGCTGCAATAACAACTTCAGTAATTTCCAAATCCCTACTCTTTAGTTTATTAGGTTAATACAAACTGAGCACTGCCCCAGCCTCCTGCAGGCTACTAATGCTGGATTTGTGTGCTGGATTTTGAAGCAGTGTCTGTGGTTTTAGTAAACCTGACCATCTCCCCTTCAGTGTGTTACAATTCCTTTATTATTTCTTTTAATGTCCTCTCCCTCAGCTTGACTTACTCAAGTCTGTGCTTGGACCTGGCTAATGGTAATTGATCCAAATGAAATTAAATTGGAGAAAAGCCATTGCTTATGAAGAAAGATCTGTGTGACTTCAGCTGGACTGATGGGTTCTCAAATCCTCGATTTTTCTTACAACCACTTCTTCCATAATGTCATCCCAATTTACCAAATCAGATCTCAAATTATCTCCTTTGCTTCTGATCCAATGACTTTTTGAGTTTATTTTGGTTTTTCCTGTTCTTTTGCTCCTTGCCTGGCAGTTGTGTTCCAGCTATAGCCTTGTTCAATATTACACGTACTGCACGCTTCTTCCATTGGGGCAGCTGTAATTTGCACTGATAATTCTTATTTTTGCACAAAGCAATTTGTGTTTTTGCAGAGGGTTTTTTTTATTCAATACTGATGAAGAAAGGAGCTTCAGCATCTCAGATGCATGTTTTGACATATGTTTTCTTACAAAGTGATCTGTGGTTCAGAAATAGGTTATCCTTGTGGGTCAAGAGCTGTTGCTTTAACTAGTGCTCATGCCTTGTATTCATGAGAGGCTGTAATTGATTCCCATCTCTTTTATGGAATAGTCCTATTTTCTCACTGAATAGATACTTCTGGTTCTTTTAAAGGCAGTATTCATCTCAATCAGCTCACTGTTGCTTTTTCACTACTGTCACCCAAGGAGGAGCCCCCTCAACCTCCTCCTCCCCACTTCAAATCATAGCATTCAAATACTAATTTTCTTGTCTGGGTAGATCTCCAGACTCATTGAAGAGCTACTCCCCAACAGTAAGAAAAATACCAAAGGTTTTGAGGTTTAAGATAGAATACTAGCAGTTGGTACCTGTGATTTAAAGTGTATTTGAAACAGGTAGAATTTTTGGGGAGGAAGCTGAAGATGAACTGAGCTGAAGGATTTCCAGAGGCTGTACCTAATAATATGGACTGGTGCTGCAGCCTCAGAACTTAACATTGTAAAACTGCAGAATCAAAGGGTTAATGGAAAAAGTTAAGTGCAAATTGGGTAAAATAAGAGAAAATCAATGTTTGTAACCTGCCATGAAGAGGGCATTCCGTCTCTTTGTTCTCCTATTTCATTTTGGAAATCTATAGGTACCTGGGCTTCATGCCCACAGGATCCATAGTGAATAAAGCTGCATGTGGGGAATAAAAATCCCAAGTTCACATCTAGGAGGTGTGCGTTTTCCCTCACTGCAGCATTTCTAAATACTGCAAAAAATAAATAACTTGGTATTGGTTTTTTATTTTTACCGTTTTCTACCAAAGAAGAAACCAAATGTTCCTTTGGCCACCCCTCTGCAGTAATCTATTTTTTGACACCTTCTTTGAAACTTATGGGACAATTTGTTTCATAAAAATTTTCTCAATAGAGGCAGATACAGGCACAAAGTGTTATCAAAACAAGTTGCTTTTAACAGAGAATGAGAATGTCTGAAGATTTCTACTTTATCTCGTCATGACATGTAACTCCATAGTGGAGAAGGCCAGAAGCAACAGGAATGAGAAACCAGAGCCCTGAAAAGTATTTGCCAGGAAACCTGAAGCCCCACAGAAAGTGCTGCCTGTTGAAGGCAGCTGTCTAGGCTGAGGTTTGCAAACTTTTTGCACAAATCTAAGCTCAATTTCCAGTAAAACCTGTCTTGATTTGTCAATTCAAATCAAAGCCAGGGGGGATTTCATGTGATTGCAGGTGAAATCCACTGGCATCTCAAGGGTTTTACTCCCTGAGCTGAGGCAATAGAACCCTCTGCCAGACAATGCTGATTTTTTTTTTTTTGTATTTCCATGGGGTCCTGAAAATTGACACTGGCACAGTTTGTGTGAGGACAAGGTTTTGGTGTGGCTGGAGGGCAAATTTCACCAGAGCAATGTTGTGTGAAAACTGACCTGATGTTCTCCCACACTGCAGGGCCTCAGCCCCAAAGCTTCTGTGATACCCAGGGCTGGTGTTATAGCCTAGAGTGAAATAATCTGTGAAAGGGCCTTAAATCTGATATAACCGCAATTAAATTCTTCCATAGTGGGCATGCCATAATCCCATCATAATTGCCAGCATGGGTTAATAGCACTGTTCATATGGCACATAAACAGCAGAAAATGCATGCTCCAATGGATTTTCCTTTCTCTGCTTCATATTGGCCTGATAAAGTAATGGGCAATTAGGAATAGTTGGAAATTCCTTTGGAATTTACCATTTAATTAAGATACTCATATTAAATAGCCCCAGGCCACCAGCATGTGCACCAAATCCTCAGGCTCTCACTGCCTCCTTCCCAACCTCCTCCGTTTCGTTGGGGTTTAGCTGGAAGTTTGGACACTGGAGGCCCTGAGCTCTGTTTTTAAGATTTTTTCAGAGGGTTTGTGGCATTTTATGGTACTGGTTTTAGTGCAGAGATAAACAAGTTGGTCACACACTCCTGTGCTAAAACAAATTGATCTCCTATATCATGCTGTTCACTTTATCAGCAGGGAGGAAGGGTGGAGACCTGGGAATGGCTAGGGAGCAGAGGAGGAGGAGAGAGAGGTGTTGAAGACTAAGGTGAGTTGTATTTCCAGTGAAAATACTTTGACCTGATGGGTCCAATTTCATCTTCTGAATAGATTATTTAATGAAAGACCCAATTCCACCTTCATTTTGCTTACAGCTCTCACTGATGTCATTGAAACATGCATTCCTAGGGACAGGCAGGATATATGGGCCAGGATTTAAGAGTCCAGAAGGATCATTAAAGAGCAGAGTTAAAATATTCATTTGCCCATGAATGGCACACACATTAAGCCTTTGATGCCTTTATGCTTACCAACAGAGAAACAGGGATTAAAGTAGATTTCACAAATAAACAAATAAATAATCTCAGTAATGACTCCACACTAGTGTGTTCAGACTCGGTTAAACTGTTAACCATCTTGAGGAAGGTTGATTTTCCAGCAGAAGCTGTGTTGGGGTAAACACTTTTTTTTTTTAAAGTTTAAGATTTATATAAGAAATGCAATCAATAAATGCCAGGCTATGGCAAAGCACTTCAGCTTTCCTGCAGTGGGACAGCTACTGTGGACTTCAAACCTCCCTGGCAGTGGGAATCCACCTGTACCAGACTGTTTGCCCTTGGTTTTACGAGGTTGGCTGTCACAAACCTTCCACACACTTCAAAAGGTACAGCTTACCTTGGTACTCTTTGTCCCAGAAAGGGATTACAAGCTGACTTTAGCAAGCTCATGCTATTCCTGGTGTGCTGTCTTAGAGTTGCTCAGACACAATTGAGAGCTGGGTAATTGTTTTATGGGTTACTTAGCAAATCCAGACGTATTTATTTAGCATTAAGGCCTCGATAAGTGAGAAATACTGAGGTGGTACCAGAGTTCTGTGCATCTCCTCAGCTCAGTGCTTTACCACACAATCTCTGGTAGAATAAGAAGGATCTGGGACATCATATAGTATGTTTAAACTAGCATCCTGCATCAGTCATTGAATTCCTTAAAATAATCAGTTGGGGTCAGATAACTGCTTTAATAAATGCTCTTGAAATGCCAGTTGATCTGCAAACAGCACTAAATGATATGACAGAAAATGCAACAGCTCAGTTGAGAGATGGTGTTTGTCTGTTCTCAGCATTTGCTTGGCAGATATTGCCAGAAAATTGGATGTACCTTTTGTAGACTTTGATAATTCATAAATCTATTGACCAAGGTGTTCCATCATTAACCTTTAATCTTTTAGAAGCAAGTTGGCTGGAATCTATTTACTTTAACTAGCTTGTTCACTGATAATGCATGATTTTTAAATTTCCCTTTGTGCATTCCTTAGCTAAAGAAAAACACAGCTGTGTGTGAGACAAATTCTATTTATTTTCTCGTTAAGAAAAGTACAAGAAGATAGTATCATTTGAAAGCTAATAATAAAGAACTACTAAAGAACGCCCTTCATCTGTTTGCTCTGCCACTTTACGAAGGCTTTCCAAACAATCTTTTCAGCTGTATTAGTAAGGAAAGATATCTTAAAAGTCAAAGGAAGACAAAGTTAATGCATTTATAGAAGTACCATTTCAGATAACATTTTACCTGAGTGTTTAGATTAGTTAAATATTAGAAAGGTAGAGATAATAGCGTTGTTTGTATTCATAAATGTGGAAAGTTGCATTTTGAGGGCAGTGAAGTGTAAGGCATATCAAAGGTTTATCATCCTGGAATGTGTGGGGAGCTGTGTTCCCATCCACACCAGGAGGCTGTGGGGTGCTCCCTCCTGCCAAAACCCCACTGAAGAACGGGAATGCTTTGGTTTATATCTATAAATCCCTTTCCCCCCACTTTTATATCCATAGTTTAATATTGGGAATTCAGAAAATTACTTGGCACTAGTTAACTACCTGCCTGGACCCAGGGAAACAGTGCAAGCACTGAGGGAGATTCACTGATGCAGCAAGGAAAATGAGACCAGGCACCAGTCTGGCCATTTTTAGGGCCTTCTGCAAACCTTAAACACCTTCTCTGCTGTAAATTAGATATAAAATGAACATCCACAAGGCACCCTGGGAACAGCCAGCACACTAAAACTCCTCCAGTCACACACCTGTGTCACACACAGCCCTGCCAGTCCAGCCACAGGGGTGTGTGTTTGGCGGGGGGGGATGGAGGGCACAGATGGGCACATCGAGCTCCTCTGGCATTGCCATCCCCTCTCTGCTCATCCAAACCTGAGGATGAGCCCACAGCCTTGCAGAGCTGACCAGTGGAAACAGCCCACGTGCAAACTGCTTCCACAGGGGTGCAGCAATCCTGCCAGCAATCCCAGCCACTCTTTTTTGTCTCGTTACCATCCTCACAGTCAAGTCTTCAAATATATGTGTTGAAATGATCTGGCAATAATGGCCCTGGCTAAAATATGATGTTGTTTTGACTCAATGTGGTTTAAACTGCCATCTGCTGGCTTGTACTTTTCAGGGCCAATATTAAAAACAATGTTCCCTCTTACAGTAACCCTCATTCATATGAAAATAAAGCAGGCTGAGTAATGCCTTCCCTCCTGCAATGCACAGCTGAAAATTGCACCGAGGAATACAAATGTTGCTGAGTGCAAAGGCAAATCCCAGTGCTTGTAGGTAGATTCCTCAGGGATGTTTTTGTTCAATTTACACCTAGAAGAGAAGTTTTAGTTGCAAATGCATGTGTGCAACTTCCCCCGAAGTAAATGAGATGTGCACATAACACATGGTGAGTTCAGATAGTTGCTTACGGGTTTCTTTGCCTATAAAAGCAGCTTCCTGGAATATTACCTGGGACTTCTGCCAGAGCAGGAACCAAAGATGGCCTAACTCATTCTATTCAAAGTTACATAATGAAGTTTTGCTTTTTTTCCTCCCCTTTCCTAGACTGTGAGAGAAAACGCCAACTATTTCGCTTGAAATTTGGCAGCTCCTTGTGAAGGAGGAGTTTAATACCTATATAGCTGCTTTGAATTATTTTCCCATCGGTTTTCTTTCAAAGCTTTTGAAATATCAGGGCATCACTGTCACTTGTTGCTCAGAGGCATTGGCAAAATCCCTGGAGGACATGAGTAGTGATGGGGTGATGTGCAGGACCATGACGTGAGCTCCGCTGACTGTCCCTGCTGGGAAGGGAACAGGATGCTTGGCTGCAGGGTGGAGGGATTCAGTGGCAGAGGATGTTACTGCCCTGTGTCCCTCTGCTCTCCAGAAACCAAAAAATAAAATAAATCCGTAAGCAGAGAAAGAAATTTGGCGTTTCTCATTAAAAAGCAACAGAACTTGTTCTGCAGGTTTAGGGAATAATGTGTATCCTTGAGAGAAATAGCAAGGAGAAGGATGAGCACTGGGCTAAGAGGCAGGATGGGCCAGATCTACAAACACCAGCAAGGACTTCATTTGCAGAGTCCTCCAGCAAGCCCCATAAACCATAAACCTTGCCATGTTTATTGTAGAACCATAAAATGGTTTGGGTTGGAAGGGCCTTTAACGATCATCTCAGTCCAACCCCCTGCCAAGGCAGGGACAGCTTCCACTAGAGGAGGCTGCTCAGAACTCCATCCAGCCTGGCCCTGAGCACTTCTGGGGGTGGAGCATCCACAACTTTTCTAAGTAACCTGTGCCAGGGCCTCACTGCCCTCACAGAGAAGAATTTTTTTCTGTTACTGGTGGTAAAGTGAACTCTCACCGCCATGGGCCAGCAGAGGTGCATCCTGCAGCCTGGCTGATGTGTGACCCTGCTCCCACCAGCATGTGCAGGGCTGTCCCACACCCCAGCACGCCAGCACGTGGCACATGGGCACCTCCAAGGCCATAAGAGAACCCTACAGGTTCTCCCTGCTGGCTTTTCTTGTTGGCTGACACAGTCAGGACAATCCAGGAGGGGATTATAAGCCACCTTTCACCTGGGGGATCTCAAGGTGCTTTGCAAACATTGAGTCATTAATTCCCCCAAGTGCCCCTTTGAAGCTGGCAGGCACTGGGGGAGCAGAAGAGGGAGCAGAGGCAGCTGTGCAGCGGCTGGGGCAGAGGAATGCAGTGACGACATCGATGACATGACTAATTTATTTAGCAAACTGAGTTTAGCATGGTAATGAGGATGTATTTGCCATCATCCCATCATTCATTGGATTTATGAGGCTCTTTAGGCAATGAGCGCTGCTGTGACTAAGTTTAGTTTGATTTGTTTAATTAATTCATCTAATTCATTTTGACTGAAGAAAACCCTGCAAGATTGTTTTGCAGATTAGAGGGACCCCAGTGCTATAAATGTGTGTGTGTATCTACCCATGTGCATCTATTTATCTACAGAGAGGCACGTGGCTAGGGGTGCCTATGACTATAAAGTGCATTAAGGTTTTATATTTTACTTTAAATCAAATTACTACATAAACTTCTTGCTTTTGGCTTCATAAATAATAGTGTACATGGTCCAATCTAGACTGTTTCAAGTTAAAGTACAGGTTTTTTGGTAGCATTCCTGTTCTTTTTTTGGGTATAATTCACCATCTGTAATGCTCAGCAAAGCAGTATGAAAACACTCAGGTTTTATGTCCCATGAGGAACAAATGACAGTGTTGTTCCTGCTACCAGAAACACAATGTGGCAGAGTTGTGGCATCACTGTGTAGCTGAGGCCAAAGGGACCTCTGGAGCCCTCAGTCTCCAAGGACTGGGGGTTGCTCTGGGATCTGCTTTGAAAACATTTCTCCAAATATCTCCCTGAGGGTGAGGCAGGCTGTGTCTGAGCCTTGTGCCCAGTGCTGGGCAGCTCAAAGGAGCATCCTGATCTCCTGTGGACCCTCCCAGGAGGTGGCTGGAGGCAGGATGTGCCTCTGGCCTTGCTGGGCACAGAGGACATGACACAGAATAATCATAGAGAGCACTGAAATCAGCAGAGGGTGGATGCTGCAGTCTTGCCCTTCCCACTGCCCCTTCACACTGGTGCCTTTTTCCACCCCTTCTCTGCTCATTCATCTCTGGCACCACTGGTGCATTGAGGAACATTGATTTCCCAGCATGGCTACAGCTCTCAGCAGCCTCTTTCCTTCAGCTTTGAGTACTTGAAATAGTAGTTTAGGTATAAGATGATATTTAAACACAAGGATTTTGAACATATTTTAGAACTTGAAGGCTGAATGCACACTTGTAGTTTCTTCAGATATTTAGCCAACAAGATGTTGCCTTTCTGCTTTATGCTTAGGCATGAGTTTTCTTTTTTTTTTTCCCCATTTCTTTTCTTTTTTTTCCTTTCCCCTCTGCTTTTCATCTCAGCATATCCCTAAATACATTATCTGGTGCTCAGGAGCATCAAGTGGACTTACAGCAAGCCTCTGACGTTGTGGAATCCAGGCCCAATGAGTGGATCACGCCAATCCATAAATGTAATTTTATTTCTAGTGTGACTAATATTGCTAATATTTGTCCTTTGTCTCTGGAGCTTTAGGGTACTGCCTGGGGGGAGAGCAGGGCTTGGTTGTACCAAGTTTAAACCAGGGGCCAGCATCAGCAGCCTGGGTTTGTGCCACTGCTGGTCACTGCTTGTGCAGTGGAAGCTCCTGCACACCCCAGGCAGAAATGAAGGCTCAGCCTTTTTGTTGCTGTACAAAATCCAATGCCCTTTGAGTTTACAATTTCTGCCACGTCCCATTTTAAAATAAGTTTAAAAAATTTGCATGTGATTTATTATTGAATTCATCCTCAGCAAAGGTGAGGGGAAATGAAGCAAAGTCCTGGTGAAAAAGCATCACTTTGACTTCTCTCTGATGCCAAATATTTAAACAGAGACAAGAAGAAAAAATTCCACTTGCAGTCTCATATGCTGTTTTAAATCAATCACATGTATAAGCTTGTGGGTTTTGGGTTTGTCTTCTCAGCAACCATCTACAATGTTGAAACATTTTACTTCTTCCAAATCAGACAGATGTAACTGGGAAACTGATTGCCGAAAACTCATGCCAAGGCCTCTCTGCAGCCCGTGGGTTCACCTGGCCACTCCCTGTGGCAGCAGTGCAGATGAATGATGCTGGTTTTATAGGAAAATCTGTTCTCAAAAACTCAAAAAGCAGATTCTGGTCAGGCTGTCACTCAGCACAGAGCATTGGTAGTTCCCTTAATGGCAGATTTCTGCCCTGCTCGTAGCCTTTAGCTGAGGCAGCATATGGAGCCTGATGAAGAAATCAGTCTCCAAGCCATGCAGGATGCTCTAGCAGGCAGCCAGCAGTGAGGAGTTGGAGGTATAATTTTCACAGATTTAACCAAGAGCAATGACACTATTTGCAACCAAGGGGCACAGCCAAAATTATTTGCCAGAGTGCCAACGTGCATTCCCTAGTGGGTAATTGGAAAATGAGAACAACCTGTCAAAGATTAGCCCAATTTCTAAAGCAAGCACAAGACAGACTGATTTTGTTTATGCAAAAGAGGCATCTAATTACAACTCAGATTTGGGTTTCAGAGTCAGTTATTTGCAGCTTTTGAGTTGTATGTACACACTCGTTATCAGTGCAGGGTTACAGAGCATGGCAAATTCCAGCCAAGGTGGGTTTAACTCCACCAGAGCCCAGCACAGCTTTTCCCAGGCTGCTGTCTGTCTCCCCCTGACATCAACACCAGCTTTAAAGAAAGCAGCTGCTAATGCTCATAGGTTTGAGGGCTTCGCTAAAACCAGTTTTCATTACCATGTTTATTTTATGAGATACATAGTATATTCTGATGAGGGCTTCTGGTAGTAAATCTTCAGGTTTTGGTTTGGCTTGTTTCTTTGTCTGCTGTGATAATGCTCTGGGAGAAAGTGTTTCCCTGGATCTTGCAGTGGGATGGGGAAAGAGGAGACAGCTCAGGGACAGGGGGCAGAGCAGGGGTTGGTCCTCAGCAGTGTTTGCAACTCAAATGTGAGCCTTCCTGAGATGTTAACAGGGATTTACATCCATAAACCCACATTGGCAGCGGAGCTGTGTGCTCAGGAGCCGAGTGAAAATTCAGTCCTGCCTTGGAAATCCTCCTGTGCCTGCTGTGAGTGTCACACGTGCCTGTGGGTGACACGGGCTCCCTGTGATGGGCATCTCTTGGCATCACGTGGTTTTCAGTGGCTGATGGCAACACATCACTTCCAGAAGCAGCTCAGCAGTGAAGGATGATGCTTTTATGACCTACAGAATGAAATTGTGTTATTTTTATGTCGTATACTCTCCTGTACATTTAGGATGGCGTTAGGTAAAGGGCGAATATCCCTCGAGTGTCTGAAGGAGAACCCTCCCATTCACTGGTGATACATTTGGGTTTTTACCCAAGTGCCTGTCAGGCTGTAGCTACACAGAGGGGTTGTACACCTGCTGACAGATGTGTTTTCATTAATTCACTCTTCTGGTTTCCTCCTCAAACCCTTGTGGAAAGCAAAAGAGGGCTGATGGAATAGCCATAGGGAACACGTCCCTTGCTATGAAGGGACTGAACCCATCAGCAGCAGGGTGATGGCAGCAGTCACCCCTAATGCTCCAAATCCTTCCAGGCTCCCAAAATTTTGTGTAAAAAGCAGCTTTTTCTGCAAGACACTTCAGTTTTGTTGATGTTTTGGCACAGGGTGGCTCACAAGCCCTCAGCAAAGAGAGGTTCTAGGGGTGCCAAGCGGATTCTGCTTCTCACAAGGAATTAGACAAGTTAATAAATCATGTCACAAGCCTAAAAAATGTTGTGAAGAGAAATTGGGGTAACCCTTGCTTGTCGTGAGAACATAGAAATGAGTCTCATTTTCACAGCAGTGGGAGACCACATTATAAAAAGAAAATTAGTGGAGGTATCTTCTGCTGCTGTATAAACCTTGGGTTCCTCCTTATCTTTGTGCATGGTCCAAAACCCTTGGAAAGACTGTGAATGTAGGTGACTGTCCTGGGCAGCAGTTTGTGAGGGAATGAAAGCTTTCCATCACAGTGACAGCCCTGGGAGGGCAGCAATGCCCAAACTTTTGGAAGGTGATAGTTTGGAAACACAGGACAACCTTCCCCATCATTGGAGGTGCCCATGTCTAAGTGGTCTCTGTCTGGAAAGAGGGGGAAATATCAGAGAGGAAGAGCTGAGCACTAATTTCTGTCTCTCACTTTACTTATTTTATTGTTATTAAAGGCACCCAAGGTAGGATGTAATTCTGCCTCTCAAAAGCTCATCCAGCACTGGGAGCATCTCTCCCTTCACACCAGTGCCCTCTGATCCCATCAAATCCAGCACAAAGCAATGTGAGATTCCACCTTTGCAGGACAAGTTTTGCAGTGTGACAGCAGGAAAACGATTTTTGCTTTTACTGCACGATCTACTTCTGCTGTGGCATTTGTGCCCAAGCTGTGATGCCCTCAACTGGCCAAAGGGACTTTGCTCTGCCCCTTCCAGAGCACCCAGTGCCCACAGCTCAGCCCGTGGGGCAGGAGGACAGGTGATGTCCCATTCCCCCAGATGTGGGTGGTGGGAGGTTCTTCTGCCAGCATCCCTGTGCTGGGCTGAGACAGCACTGCAGCCAGGCTGCTCCTTGCAAGGCCAAACCTATCAGCTCCATGAAACATCTCCCCCTGCCAGAGCCAGCCCAGGCACTGGAATCTATGTGCTTGTCACCAGAGCTTTTGCACATAACAATACGATGCATTGCAACTGCATTATAAGAACCATAAAAAATCCTGGCACACATAACACATTCACTTCATATAAATATTTCCAAAAAAATTCAGTGATTGAAGACTCAAATCATATCGCAGTGCAGCCTTGTTTATTCCATAACATTATTTTTATTGCAGGATGACTTATACATAACCTTGAATTTCAAGTTCAGTAGAACAGACAAAGTATTTGTTTAGAGGGCAGGACGATTAAAACCATTTTTTTCCCTGTTTGAATTGGATAAAATTGTAATATATCCTTTACGTCACAGTAGCACCCTAGTGGTTATCATATTGCATGAGTTACATGAGTTTTCAGTGAACATTATACAGTATATACTACTTTCAGTAAATAGACCAGTCATGCTCATAGTTACATGGAAAACTCCAGGAAATTTGTGATGACATTCCCTGCAGGTTAGTAATTCTACCCATTATTTATACTGGTTTGATTTGAGCTTTAAAATAATCTGGTGAAATTAGATAAGGCTCAACATTCTGCAAAACCTTTATTTCAGACAACTCCAAAAATAGCTTAGGCTAAATATTTGGGATTTACTGAATTCTAAGATCAAGTAAGTTCTCTTTATACCTTTGATACAACAGATTGAAAAAAAAAATCCCCCCAAGCTCTTTAAGTAACATAATTGCAGATTTTTATGTTGATTTTTTTTCTTTTACATCCTTGTGCATCATTAAAAATGAGTTTAGAGCAGAATTCATTTTCCAAGTGGGTTGGGAAGTTCTTCTCTGGTACCAAATCCTTACTAATCCCTCACTGTGTGCTCTGTGCCTTACCAGCATAACATACAGCAACATTTGTGCTACAGCCCATCCTCAGTGAGCCACCACCTGCCCCAAGCAACCATTACAAATGGTATTAAATAACCCCTGCTCCAGCATGACCAGAGACCACCCAGCATTTTTGCAGCAGCTTCTCAGCCTCAGGTTTTACTGCCCACACAGAGCTCCTGGGGGACCCACCTGTGGCACCCACAGGCATCACCCAAAATTGTCCCAGGTCAGAGTTTGTGCACAGGATACAGGCACTTTCCATTATTCGGTGAATCCACCAGAGATTTTGCACGAGGCAACAGTTAAGGAGCACTGTGCACTTAACACATGTCTGAGAATGTCCATCCTGATTTTGCAGAGCTCTTAAGTGTCTGCTCAAATTGATGCATATACTTAAGCTTATTCCTGTAGAGTTAAGCATGAAAAGTATGTATTTAACCTTAAACATATGCTTAAATGCTTTGCTGAATGAAGACCATAAGGCCTAATCCAGTGATCATTTAAACCAGTATCCCATTATTTCGGTGGCTGCCGTGTGCGTCTGTTCACTGAATGAATACTGGAGACAGATGAAGGAAAAGGAGCAGATATATCAGTGTTTTGTTGATAGGGACCCCTTTATATTCAAAACTCTTACAATTTAAAATATTCTTCTCAAGGCATTTTTAAATGGACAGGTAGTTTCAATTTTTTTTTTCTTTTCTATATTGCTAAAAGTCCTGCATTTTTTATCAGTTTTTCTGGTGTTTTACTCTGCGTGGCCCCTGCGTTCCTACACACAGCATCTAAGCTCTCTTTAATAAAAAGCCTGTCTTGCTGTGGAAGAAACTATTTGTTAGCCCTGCAGATGTCTCATGGTGTGTGGTTTACTGACAGCTCTGGCCTGAAGCAGGTGACTTTCCAACTGGAGAAACAGAAGGAAACCCTTATGGCCACTTTTGCCTCCAAGCAAAGCTGAGCTCTTCCACCTGCCTGGGGGCTGCAGTGGGCACATGTGGGGAGTTCAGTTTGCCAGGGCAGTCCTTGAGTCATATTTGCAATGACCTGTGGATTTTTTTAGTGAATAATCACAGTTATTCCTTACTGATGGCTGCCTTAGTCTTCCCCATCCCTGCTGCCCTGAGCCTGGGGAGTGGTACTGTGCCCCAAAGTGTCTCTGCCTGTCCCTGCCAGCCCCTTGTGCAACCCCAGGCATGTGGAGCTCCTGCACGTGGATCCCCTCATCAGCACCAGCAGAAAGGCAGAAGAAAAGGCTCAACTGCCCAGCTGAAAACTCACCCATCCATCCACCCCATATCTCAGGTAACACCAGTAGCAGATCCCAGGGAAAATGACTTAGGGATTAGGAGAGGTTGGAATGACCCTTCCTTAGAGATACTGTTTTGCTTTCCAGTGATCCAAGACAGAGGTGATACCTTTCATTACAGCCCAGGGTGGACTTCAGGTCCATTAACTTGCCTAATTGTGCCTCTTGGCTGACTTCTACTCAAGCCTCCCATTGTGCCCTAGTGCACCCAAGAGCTGCAACTCCTAATGCTGTGGGCAGTGCCAGGTCTGTCACTGTGCCACCACACACCAGCAACCAGGGCAGTGGCACTTATCCCCTTCTAAACCTCCTCTTCTCCTCCCACGCAGAGGGTAAAGCAGCCTCAAGGGACCTTGACCATCTTGCAAAATAAATTGGCTTATAGATGTGCCCCTTTCTCAAGTGCTTTGGCACTTACAGATAAAAGGAAGCTGCTGTGTGTTATTGTTTGTTGATTGAGCTGATTGGTCAATACTCAGCTACTAACACCCTGTGATTCACAGGACTTGGCTGCAGAAGGTAGAGTAAGGGGGAAAAAAAGCTTTTTTTGGCTTTTTTTCCTTCTCTCTAATTGTCACCAACAGCTGAATGCCTAGCTGAGGGACGTTGGCAAAATCTCCCTGATTCATCCAAAATAGCCAGGGGGCGATCATATTTATGTGTGTTTGTAATTTAAATAAATTTTAAAAATTCCTCAGCAATTTATAACTTATATGCTAATGCTGTAGAAAATTGGACAAGAATATACAGCTTTGTATAAGTAGAAGCTTCTGTTAATTTTCAAACCTCCCAGAGCCTTTCCTTTGCTAAAGAGAGATAAACCACGTTTTGTTTAGTTTGACAAAGTCGTTCACTCCCAGACTGGGAAGCTGCACGCCAGCTTTCAGCCTGAAGTGGCTTTTTGTGGCTGAGCTGGAAACCCTTTAAAAAGGTTTGTAATGGAAATGCTGACAAACAGCACGAAAAGTGGCACTAAGCGAGCAGCGCTATGATATTTCCAACTTTCTAGGAAGTTCATAGACAGCAAGTGGTGAGTTAGGCTGCCTGGAAATAGACTTTTAGCAATCCTGGTTCTCTTTTTCCTCTGGTGCATGAATAGAATTTCAAGCTCAGAGGTGGGAGCTGGAGTAGGAGCTGTGGTCCTGCCCTGGCATGGGGTCTGGCCCCATCCCCAGCCTGCTGCAGTCACTCCAAGGCATGCCACTGCTCCAGTTCACCCCCAGACCTGTAAATCAGGTTCATATCCCTGTGTCTCCCACAGGACTACCTGTTCTAGCATTTACACTAGCTCTCTAAAACCCTCCAATGGTGTTTAATTTACTGTTTTCTTTCTTGGCAAGAAGCATCTTCGTGCTCTTAATTTTCTTTGATTGAATATACTGTCTTCTTGTTGGATATATTTTAGCATGTGACATACCTGTTAGTTATATAGGGATTACCACTGAGCACGGCCTTTTATAAACCAGAAAGGGTCTCTTGGTGAATAATGATGTTAATCTACATAGACATGTAACTAAAATTTTAGAGGGGAGGATACCAGGTTGCAAAGTATGGATATTGCTGGTTAGGATGTGCACAGTGGGGTGCTTTTACTGCCACTAAAATCAATATTAGGTCTCACAGGTTTTACTGGGAAGAGACATGAATTTTTAAAATGTCCCATTAAGAGCCCAATCCTGCCACCTTTGCTCATGTGTGAAATCCTATTGATATCAGGGAGTCTATTTGCCTGATTAAGGACTAATTCTGTGAATAAGGATTTGCAGGAAGTGGCCTTATCTCCTCTGCATACCACAGATCCTGCTCTCTAAAAGTGTTTGCTGTAAGTGCTTATCGTTTATGTAAGTGCCCTTCAGTGGACATTTATATAATGGGGTAAATATTTAAAAAGTTGTGCAGAGCTTTAGCTATGCAGGGCTAAAGGACGTGAGTGCTCCTGGCTGGAGCATCAGGCACCTTCTCCCCAAGTGCCAGGAATTATAAAAGGAAAACCTGTGATTGCAGCGAGGTTTGGGAACACAGTGCTGTGCAAGAGGGATAAAGATATTAGTGTTTTTAAGTGGGATTCACCAGGACATAAAATCCATCTCTGCTGAAAACATGAGTAAAGCCAACTCAGAAATAATGTTGTGGCTTCACAGTAAAAGGTTTGTTGTAACTTGGCTTTCTGGCGAGCTGTCAAGTGAAACTTCAGCCATATAAATAATGGTGTTTCAAAAGGAAATGAAGAGGGCAAAATGTTTTGAGGAGATGGCAAACCCTGGGTAGTGGGTCTTTCCCTGGGATATAGATACACCATTATTTACAGCCATTACTGGAAAAACACATGCAGTGGCTAAGAGGTTTGTTGCTTTTTTCTTTACTTGAATAAACTCTTTTGTGTTGTTTGTTCATCACCATCAGAAACTACAGTTACCTAATTAATGAAAACCAAGTGATGCCTCTGAAGAATTTTTAAAACAGTCTTAACTTCTGCCTATGGTGACTCACTCAAAGTGAAGGAAAAAAAAAATAAATAAAATAAAATTAAGGTGAACTAGCCACTGTTACTAAGAGTCAATTGACAGAAGGCATGGGTCATTAATTTTGTGTCCTTTGTTTTGTCAGTTTGTTTTCGTGAGGCCTGGTAGAGAAAGTAAAACCAGTCAAGCTGAAAATTGTCTGCTCTGTAGCTTATTTCCCCTCCCAGCATGCCCTGACCCAGGGGAGCGGCTGCGGGGCCGTGGCCCTCCCGGCCCACATCCCCATGGCAGGAGGGGTTTGTTAGCAGAATGTTAATTCTGCCCCAGCTCAGCTTTAATCATGTACAGGTTCTGGATGTCGGGAGGAATGAAATGTCCCCCCCCCCATGCATAACTTCAGCGAGGGGAAAAGACCCCACAGTGCTTTTGGCCTTAGAGTAAACTCTGACCGAAAGTCAGAGGGGGAAAAAAAAGCCGTGACCAAAGGCAAAAAGAAATGTATTGCTAATTTTCAAACATCCTCACAATATTCCCTGGCCTTTCTGTCCTCTGCTTGTGCATCCTTCCCACCTGCCTGCCCGGGGTGCCCATGTGGGGCCAGGATGCTGCAGGTGAGGACCTTGGTGCCCCAGCACATGGATGGGACCTCTTCTTTCACCAATACCCCAGAAGACCCCTGTGAGGCTGAACTCTTTCATTTTTACATAAATCCTGAATATCTTCACTGAATAATTGTGGCTAGTCCGGTTTTATACAGATAGGACTGTTTAACTCTCTGATTGTGGTGGGCTCTGAGGTCCTACAGCTGACACAGACCTCATCTCTGCACGGTCCATCCATGGAGGAATGCCTTGCTCTGCGATAGCTTTCCCCTTAAAACACAAGAAAAGTTGGTGGCACTCAAAGAAGGCAAATATTACACATTTGCAACAGAATCCCATAAAATTAGCAGTGAAAACACTTTTATTTCTGTGCTAGAGATGCAGGAGGTGATAGGTAGACATTGGATACATGAGGCAGATGCTCGTTGTTTTGTTTTTCCACACCAAGAGCACCCACGTGAGACCCCCTGTGTGACCACTCATTTCTGTGGCTGCCCACATAATCTCTCCCCAAGATGTAAAAGATAAATGTGAACCTTTGATACATGATTATGCCAAATTAACGTGCTTCCCCGTGCCTGTAAGGTTTAGGTGGATAATTGGATTCCCCTCCGTTTTTGGTTTGAAACAATCTTTTCCGTCATTAGGCTGGTTGCCAGAAGTGGGTGTTTGTGGCTGGGTGTTTTTGCAAGGGCTGAGGGCCGGTGTGCTCATAAACAGAGAAGTGACATAATGTCTTTGGTATAATGAGACAGCTTAATGCAAAGCACTGCAGGAATTAGGGGACGTGCTTCAAGAATGGAAATGAAACGTATGGAAAATGTACCGTTAGTGCTCTGTCAAAAAGACACTAGAAAAAAAAAAAACAACACCTCTTTGATTAAACACTCTTGGAACGAGTTGTATTAAGAAAAATTATTGCTTTTGGTCCATTATCTTAACGTTCATTGGAAATAAATTTCCATTAATTGAGTAGCCTTTAAACTAACAGTTAAAATTGATTTTGACACGTGCCAAAAACTCACAGTTTTTGGCATTATCTCCTAGATGCTAGATGTTGGTAGTAATGAGCTAAAAAGGTCTCTCTTCCTGTTGAGAGATGGCTAAATATTTTTGTTGTTGTTGTATAATTTAGCATTGGTGTTGCTTAATATTTGTTTTTAAGAGACCAAAGCAGTTTGCTGAATCACTTTCATGGTTCATTAAAGCAAAAGCTGCAGCTTCTGTTCTGACTGCCCAGATAACATTTTCAGATAAACACAATTTCCTGGAGTTGGTGCTTTTTTTGTGGGTTTTGTTTTGTTTTGTTTTGTTTTGTCCAAAGTCAAGCCCACAACCTTTACCTTATGAAACAGATTACGCTTTCCAAATATTGTATGTTAAGTGTGTGTTGTTGCTTGTTATCTATAAATCAGATGCAGAGTCTTAATGCCCAAGAATGTTCCTTTAACTCAAAAGAGAAACGTTCACTTTTATATAGGAAAAAAAGTCTTGGCAGACAAGTTGGAAGTACCAGATGGAATAGGTTGTGCCACACGGATTATAAGATTTCCCCCCCTCTTCCCGTCTTATTGATGTCTTAAATTGAACATGTTCCATCTGTCTGCTCTCAATAATGAATAGTAACTTTTTTTTTATTGTAAAGGTAACAAATTCCATATAGAATAAATTAATTCAAGCATGTAATGAAATGTGCTGGGAGTGCGTGCGTTGGAATTATGTGTAGAAATCTAATATAGTTCGTAAACTGCAGCAGGTAAGACTGGTGGCAGAATTGACAGCTACTCAGGGAAGGGCAGGTAAAAATTGCTGTTAAAAACGATGCCAGGAGAAGTTTGCAGCAAGAACCTCAGAATCTCACAGGATGATAAATTCAGTTGTTCCACCAGAGTTTATTCAATTTAACAGTGCTTGGATAAGGGGCTTTCAGTCGTGTCAGGTCCTCTTCCAGCATGAAGGGTCTGTGACTAGGTAAAAATGTGGTGTTTTACCTGTGTCGAGGCCCCTGGGTGCTGCTGGAAGGAAGCAGAACAGTGTCCATCAGGCTCCAGGTCCCCCTGCATCTCCTTAAGAGGTTGCACATTGCTCTGTTAGACCAAAAGCATTTTTAATTTCTCCTCACTGGAAAAAATCCAAAGGATATAAACTTAAAGCAAACTCAAGTGCTTTGTACACTGAAGCAATAACAAAGTAACCTTTTAATGCAGTGATGAGCTGTTGGGCTTCAGACTGATATGTTTGGTTTGAGATAAATCCCTGCTCCTGCTTGAGACTGTATTTTACTTTCTCTACTATGTAGTGGCTTGAGATAAAGGCACTGTGCCTTTTTTGCACATGTTTCTATAAATAGAGAATGAAATACAGAGCTTTAAATACTAAAACAGGCACACTTTTCTGTTAAAAGTTGATTTTATTTTCATCTGAACACACAAATATATGTATTTTTGCCCTTGTATCAATGAATTTTAAAAGGTTGGCTCTTTAAACTTTTGAGAACAGTTGGTTTTGATTTTGGATGTAATAATCTTTTCTTTCTGTGACAGGGGTTTTTATCTGGAATTGGAAATTACTCTTTCTTTACTTACAGATAATTGATGCAGACCGAACTTGTTAAAGTCAAAACAAACAACTCAGTTCTTTATTACATGCTTATGTGCTTAGTCACCGACTTTATATTAGATTCTGCAAATGGTACAATTTATGCAGTGACATGTCGGAGACTTAATGTTGTAATTTTCCTGTTCCTAATGGAGAATTAAGAACCTGGAGAAGCTTGGAGGTTCACATGCGCAGAATCCCTACTGCTCGGGTGCAGAGGTCTCGCAAAAATTTAGTAAGTGAGAAGGAGAACAAAGATCCTTAGTCGGGGGGGGGGAAAAAATTGGATAGCCTGTGGCTGAGAAGCTGATTGGGACAGGTAGGCACAGTGGGGCGCGGGATAATGAGGCACATGGCAAATGTGATGCACAGATGTGAAGCCAACTGTAGCTTTGGTTCCAGGAGCCGCGCATGCCACAGCGCTGCGCCTCGGGGCTATGTCTACACCAGAACATTTGGAGCAGTAAACGACGGGCAACATTAGGTTCAAATTAATCTATTACTCCAGAGCTGTGAAATGTTGGTTGCTTGTTGCGGAATTACATTGCCTCTGGGTGAAATGTTTTAGGGAGATTTTAATGCATGCTCATGGCTTGCAGAGCAGATTAAGAGGAGAAAGGGAAATTAGAAGGGTTAGGAGGGCTGTTGAGGTGCACATTTCTGGTTAAAGTATATGAAAAGGGTATTACATATTTCACAAACAGGCCTGCTCTCCTGTTGGCCACCTGCTGGGACTGAAATATCCTATGCCATAATGAAGGCAAGTTTGCAGAAGCCTTGTAAATAGTTTAGAAAGCAGATAAAGGCAACGTCGGCCTTTCCGGAAAATTTGGGAACACGGAAAATTTCTTCTATCCTGCTCCAGGATCCCAAAAACCCTGACCGAGACAATGCCAAACTTCAGCTCTTAGCTATTTACCACTTCAATTTTGACCACGATGCTAAATGACAGGTAGTCTCCTAAAGTTTCACAACACGTTATTAGGATTAAGTAATCAGATCCAAGCTGTTTTCCCCTGGTACCTAAGCGGTCCTGGCAGGCCCTTTTAAACAGATCCATGGTCCAAAAGGACGTGTATTCCAAGTTGTAGCATAAGATATTCTAAATCCTCATCAATTAAATAAACTTTATTAAATCGGCACAAACTGTTTGGAACTATCTATAAAGAATATATTCTTTTACTATATTGTTGCTTTTCTTATAAAAAAACACTTAATTGAAATGCCTAAGAGCTGCCTGGCACAAAAGTCAATAAAAAGCCTAGAATAGAGTTTATAGGGGTTGTCTATGTACATAATTAAATCCTTCAGGCACTTTAAAACTCTGCAAAATAAATGGTTATGCAAGAATGGCCTGCTGAGAGAAGAAATGCTTGTATCAGCTTTAAGCAGCTGCTCTCTGCTCGGTGTTTCTGTGCTGGAATGAGAAAGCTATTAGAAGAGGGGACGACTGCAAGCCCCATACAAATCATCTTTGTTACTGACACTTCAGGGAGTGCTTTACGGTGGCTGTCAGGCCCAATACAGAACTTGGGCCCTGCCTGCAAAAGTCAACCGGCCTTATTTGAAAAGGAGACGGTCGTGACAAAACCAACATCTCTGCCCAAATAATGTTGGGGGCCAGGATGGAGGGAGCTGAGGCAGGAGTTAATGCTGGCTGCAGCCAGGCACTGCCGGGCGAGCGTGCAGCTGAGGCCTGGGTCTGATGGAATAACAGAGGTTAATTGCTTGCAATGGTCTATTGCTGTAATAGGAGTAAAAGGGGAGGACTGTACTTAGATTTGATTTCACTGTTCTTTAGGGAATACAGATCGAGGGGGTGGGATTGTTATTAGGGGCAAAGGAAGTGGTGCTAAAAAAAGAAGAGTTTAATGAATGTAACCAATAGAAAAATTGTAGGTTTGTTTCTCCCTCTGGCCCTCAAAGTTATGATAAATGATAGCACAAGGAAAAGATAACCTACCATGAGAGTAGGATCACCAAGGCCAAATACTAAAACTCCCAGCTGACTGCCCCATACACTGCAGCCTCTGTTCGTGTTTATTTTTTCTGCTCACTCTTGGTTTCGTCAATCAGTATGATAGACGATAACTCCTGACTAGAGCAGCCTGTGTCCTGCTCTCTCACGGTGGGTAGCATGTTGTGGTTGGCGCCGTGCAGTCGGAGGATCACCCGCATCAGAAGCATCAGGGGATGAGGTAGGGAGCAGTCTTCCAGCAGCCCCGCTCCTGGGAGAATAGCAGGCAACGGTGTTATCAGCATGCAGCCACGCTGCCAAGAAAATGACCACACATTAGTAGCTTTGTTTGGGTAGAGTCTAGGGGGGACGTCGCTCGCAAAAAAAAAAAAAAAAAAAAAAAATTGAGACGCTCTCTTTCTGTTAAATCATCCTGGTTGTGAGTGTTAAAAGATAGCTTGTTCAAAAAGAAACCATACGTGGCTTGCCCGAGGCGAGGCCGCCACAAGGCTGCGGGAACAGCTCGGAATTTGTCGCTCTGTCTGTGTGCAGACACACACCCGTCTGTCTCCGGAGAGCAACAGGTTTTCCTCTTGCTTCCCCCCTGCCACAGGGCAGCCTTGCCTCCCTTCCCTGCCATGCCTTTCCCAACGCCTCGCCTCGCTTTTGCTTTGCCCCTGCCTTGCCTTTCCTATGCCTTTCCAGGGAACCAGCAAGAAAGAAAATAGCCTTTGCTGGCCGCTGACATTGAAGAGCTGCTTGTTAAGCCAACAGCTCATCAGATGGCTGGAATTTCCTGCGCCCGATCTGCGGATGGCTGGCGTTATTTATCTCCTCTCTCAGCACCGATATTTGCCATGTGTGTTGTTGTTGAAGGTTTTGCTCCCGTTTTGCTAATAAAGGAGAAGAGAAACCATTATTATTTTTTTTAGTGTTTACTATTGCTGAAACCTCAGCTCTTTTGGGGGTTTGGGTAGGGCCTCTGGGGCCATTTTGCTTTCGAGCCGAGCACCCCCTGCCTCCCCTCAGAGAAGGAAGTAGCCGATGTGAAATTCTTTTGATATCTTGTGATGTAGCAGTGGTCAAACATTTCCTGTTCAACATTTTTTTCCAGTGTATTTGTGGTTCTTTTCCCAGGAACAAATGTTTCAGGATTCTGGTGGACTGGGCTTTACCAGACGCTTTGGGCAAGGCTGACAAACGCATCCACCTCGGAGCAGGGCAGCTGATGTGACCGCAGTCACTTGGAGCATCTAAATGGGCTTTTTAGGAAATAACCCCTATGTGTGCATTCCCACTCGGTGTAAATTTCTTAAATGAAACACATCTTTCCTCATTCTCACCGGTTTCTCCCTAATAAGTGCTGGTCTGTGTTGAGGTGAAATTTAACACTAGAATATTAGTTTTATTCCAGCTAATTATGTTACTTGCTCATGAACCCTTGGATTTAAGGTTGGTCTGTTTCTAGTTATCCTGCCAAGTTTTTTACTTGACGGAGGGGGTCTGTTTCATACTACTTGGCCTCCCAACCTTTGTAACCCCTGGTTTCCTCTCTTTTCTGAATCACAAGTTTATGTTCTCCCCTTCTGTGAAAAGATTGAAAGCTTGCTCAAGCACAAACTGACCGAAAAGCAGTAGTAATTTTTAGTAGATCTTTTCTTAGCAAAACATTTTCGCTGAAAAATAAGGTAAATGCAGTTATGACTGCTGATAGAAAGGAATCCAACTATTAATAAAAAGCAGAGAGGGATTTTGAAACAGGGCTTCCACTGTTACAATGGAGACATTTTCTATTACTTTATTTAGTGCAACACCTGTGGCTGCTCACATTGCTCGTGGCTGAAACAGTCCAGGTCTACACAGAAAAAAATATTGCGGTTTCATTAACTTATTTGTACTTTATGTCAGTGTTGTAGCAAGGGCTGGGCTTGCAGGGACCAGGTTTGGGAGGGGGAAGGGGGCCAGGAGCAGAGCCGTGTGCGGTGGGTAGGACCTGGAAAACAGGGATCCTGTGGAGGATGCATGGATGATCCCAAGTCCCACGTGCCAGGAGTGGGTGATCACTCATGTGACCTACAGCTGGAGCTCAAATCAGAGGAGAAAGTGGAGCTAAAAGCATAGCAGATGATAGAAAACTGTTAGCTATCTGTGCCCTCAGTTTGTCCCTGGAAATATCCTTGAGTGATTAAACTTCTCTGGCTGAATCACTTTGTGCTCCTGTTTGCTGTAAAAGAGATGCTCATTGTTTTCCGAGTCAGATATTGCTGCTTAAATTGAATCAAGAATCTGTGATCTGGGTTTTGGCTGCTCCCTGTGTTCCCAGACCTCTGCCCTGCTCTTGCCACCCCTAATGCCTCAGGAAGTCATCTGCCTTCCTCTGCAGTTGGTATCCACCTCGCTCCTAAGGACAGTCAAGTCACCTCAGTGGGATGTAAGCAAATGGATGTGTTTGCTGAATTTCACAGTTATGTTTGCCAATCACCATTCCCATTAGATTTTAGTCACTGACTTGGCAATATTTATCCAGACTGTGGCTTTATGCAGTGTGTCTAAAAGCTGTAATTGTCCATTCTACATCAAAAACTGCTGCAGAGGATCTGAATGGAGCATCTTCAGAGTCAGGCTCTAAAAGGTGTGTGGGAATGTTTATGCAACACAAATTAATTCTTTCATTTAAATACTGGGAGCAAGAGGAATTCTGGTGTGTATCATAGCTGTTAGACTCTAATTGGTCTGAGCACAGGAGGACCAGCCAGTGGTGCTTTATTTGGGTTTGTATGAAAGTAGATTTTGAGCATATTCAGGAAGTTTTAAAAAGGCAAACAGGATTCAGGTGCTTACAGGCTTTAAATGGGCCTCATTGGACTCTCCTCTTGGTTTCCATAAAAGTTAACTACTGAGATTTATCTTGGAAACAGAACGATGTGTCTAACAAAATAATTTACTTTCTGCATGATAAATATATAGACTGTAAAACACCACTGAGCTGGTCATTGAAATTAGGGGCAGGAAATGGGATTCCAGTCTTTTGACACTGCAGTGAAAGAGCTTCTGAATCCAAAGCATGGGAAAAAGTTGCTTTGTCTCTTTTTTACTGTTTCTGTAGGCAAGACGATTTTTAACAAACAGGTTTAATCTCAAAAAAACAACATAGACTTACTTGAGATAAATTAAAGCATGTCAAAAATTATATATATCCAGTACTAAACTCAATTAATTCTCTTGACCGACATAATTCAGTGATATGCGCTTCTTTTAGCTCATATTTCAATATGAGTTTTATTAGCTTTTTATAGCCCTGCTCAATTTAAACCAGAACGTGCTGGGTCTTTCCCAGCCCTGGCTCCTCTGGGTCCAATTCTGTTTTTCTTCTTCAAGATCTGATTCTGCTCCCATTGTATTCAACGACAAAACCCCCAGTAAAGTCAGGAAACCAGCAGCCTTTATTCCCACTGAGGCTGGTGGGAAGCAGAGCTGGGTAGGAATTGCCAGGTTCTTCTGTTTTCTTAAACTAAACAATCCAGGCTCCTTTGGTTCCCTCTCACAGACGGGCTGTCCAAGTAACCCTATTGTAAACCTGTTCCAGGCTGGATTTTATTCTCCGTGGGTGACTCAGTCGCACGCGGTGTCCCTGAGAACACAGCAGAGTGTTGTGTAACGCAGTGAATAATCCCTTGGCTTGGTTCATGGAGATATGCTTTGGTCCTTATCAAGGTGTGCCTCCTTGATACCGTGCAGTCATCCCTAATCACCACTCCACGAGCCTTTCTCACTCCTGAAGGGTGAAGGATGACTTTTGGTGTTGTAACAGATCACTTGCTATTTCTATTATTAAATGTCAAACATCTTATACCCTTTTTGTTTACACAGCCCTAGTCTCTGATAAAATCACTAATGAAAGGATTTAACAAGCACAGAGGGAAAATTGCCCTATAGAAAATTCCATTAATAATCTTCCTTCAAGCCATACCACTCGCCTTTTCCTTCCAACAACAACTACTTGACATTTCCAGACAAGCTAAAAGATAACTGAAAAATCATGTAACAGAAATCCTGGAACAAATGCAAGTGTTGCCTAGTCTTCAGCATGGATTTGCAGATCCAAGTGTGCAGTAAGATTATAGTGCAGAATTTTATAAAAGAGAAGAGACCCACCAGATCTGACAGTCTTCCTGATGAAACAAAAAATCCTAGAGGTTTCCCTAAAGAGGCTAATGAAGATGAGCCTGCAATACTGGAAATGGAACATATATGCTTTATTACTTTGCTAAGCATTTTTCTGAAAGTCACACGAAATTTGTTCACCTACAAGTGAGGTGCACTTCTTTGTTTCATGTGACATGCAAAATTTCACCTTAAAATTTGAAATCTTTTACTGTAACTGAAGGAACACAAAGTTTTGACTGTTCTCTCTGTCTGGTGGCCTTCTCTGCATAGTCTTTCTTCCCATGAATTTAAAATAGTTTGCTTCCAAAATGTAAAATCACAGAGAATTCAAGTAAAGTGACAGCGTGCACTGGTTCATTACATTATGTGTCAGAGCAAATCAGAGGTCCCCCGGCTGGTTTTTGTTAGAGAGCTCCGCTGTGATGGCTTGGCAGATTGGCACTGCTCCTGTCTGTCTCCCATGTCACCTTGCTTCCTACTCATGTACAATTAGGCTCTACATGTGAGCTGCTTTGGCCACTTGCTTGGCTTTAGGTCCCTGCAATATCAAAGAGAAGCTGTTTTGCTTTCAGGGCACCTGACACCAATGCATCCTTAAATTAGAACCTTCCAATCTCTGTCTTTCCCTCCACCAAGAAGAAAAAGAGGAGAAAACACACAATTTGGGGTTTGCTCTGGGTTAGCAGTGTTATAAGTTACTGCAATATTCATGTTATATATTTGAGGATTGCTGAAAAGAATTGCACTGTGTGACAAAACAAGTGGCTGGACCATTAAAATACCTGCACACTTTGAGGTTACTTAATGTCCTAGGGTGACTTTATGCCCTAAACCAGGACAAATACCTATGAGGATGTGCTGGAGTTTCTCTGAAGACCTCATCCTTCTGTAAAGCTACCGCTGACCCTGAAACTTTACTGTTGCTTTGTATAGGAGAATAATTTTTGTTGCAATAAATTGAGAACTTCACTCAGCTGTAATCTTTGGAAAGGCAGCTGCCATCCTCTGTGCACTCCCTCCTCTGGATTTGGTACAGACAGAGCTGTTCTCAGCTGAGAGGACCATCTCAGCCAGCTGAGTACCAAGAGTTTCCTGATCATGCGCTGTCACACCGCACTGATGGCTGAACGTCGCTTTGCGTTTGAAGCCTTCAGGATTGGCGTTGGCAAGGAGGGGGAAAAGGGCTCAGGGAAGGTTTGTGGTGAGAATGAAACACCTACAGTGAGAGGCTTCTATTAATTTTGGTGATTTTATTTGGTAAGACCCTCCCAGGGCTTTGGAAGTCACGATATTTTGCACAGGTTAGTGGATGAGGCTCGTCCTTAGCAGAGCTGTGCGATCCCACATCCCTTTCCACTGCCAAGACACAACACACAGGCACTGATGTACAGCCACGGCAGCGTGTGATGCACTTCCCACTGATGAGATGCCAGTCCTGGCTGGAGCAAAGGGACATGTCCAGGGGTGAAGCAGGATGCTAGGGCTGGGCTCCTGCTCCCCAGCCCCTTGGGCTTCATTTGGCGGCAGCGTCTCGCAGAGGCTTTGTTTATTTGTTCCACGATTACGTGTATGAGCTTCCAGAATTTATGAGATCAGAGGTCAAGTGAAAGGTCACAGTTCACAGGTCAAGTGAGAGGCTAAAATTTGTGAAACCGAGGAAATGACAGGACAGTGCCAAGTGAAAGGTCAAAAGTCAAGTGAAGGGTTCAGCGTGGATGAAAGTGAGCAGCCTGAGTGCCAGGCAGACCACACACCCAAGAGGATCCATACTGACATCCTCAGCATCAAAATGCAGCCTAAATTTAATTCCCTGGCATAAACCAGGGCAGGAGATGGGCTGAGCAGGCATCACTCAAATCAGGCTCCAGCACTGGCTCCGGTGGTGCCGTTTGAGGGTAACTGAGGTTGATTTAATCTTAGGGCTCAGATGAATATTGACAACAATGCATTTTGAGCTTATCTCACAAAATTTTCACCAGAATGGGACAAGTCAGAATTAGATTCTTGTTCTTGCCAGTAGACTTATTTCTCTAGGATGAGTCAGCGTTGGTTTGTCCTTCCCATTCCTTTCACTGTATTTACATGCAAAATCAGTTTTCTATGTATGTAAACCAGATCAATCAAGATCACTGCTCCACATTTAAGCCCTGTTGCATCAGAGTACAGTAATTTCCATTTGATTCTCATTTCAGCATGCTTCCCTAACAGCAGCTTGAGTCAGCAGAGCACACTCTCACTGCAAGCTCCTGGTTTGTCCATTAGAGATCTGTAATTGCATGCACAAAGGTGTCCTATCTGCTTTTTTTTTTTTTTTTACTATAAAGCAGAAAAAAAAATAATGCTGGTCAGTATATCAGTTTATCTAAAATAGTTTCTTTTACCCTCAATGCTGTTTTCAGATGACTTTTGTCCTGATGAGTATAAATGAGTGATGAAATCCTCATGAGCTGAGAAAAAGAAAAAAATACAAGGAAAAATGATGTCACCCTCCCTTCCTTTCTGCCAGTCATCTCTTTCTTCCAGTCATCTCTTTCTTCAGAAAGGCATCAAACAAAAGAGTGAAGCCTGTTTTTTAATGCAGGACATTAACTAATTCATGGAACACGGTTAATATTGGCACATCTTCTAATGGTGTGAAGGATCATTGCACTAATTAGGGTTCATATTAAAAAAATTGAGAGGTCTTCTTTCCTTTCCTAAACTGCTTCCTTGCTTCATGATAAATCATGGTCCCCAGTGACACAATTCCTGGAATTTGTCTTCCACTTGTCTTCTGTTAAATTGCACCCCTGAGAAGGGGACTCATCTCCTGGCCAGAAAAGGAGAGGAAAACCACAATTTGGACAGTAGGGGAGTGCAAATCAGTGCTTTAGTTCCTCGAGTTGATAGTCCTCAAAATGCTTTATCTTGCCTACACCAGTTGCATCCTTTCTAGATTAAATTTCAGCCTCCCAGTGTTTGTCCAGCTTTCCACCCCCCTTCAGAAAAAGTGGGATGTGGAGTGAAACATTGTGTGCTTGATAAGGGAGATGTAGATCTTAATGCCAACACACGTCTGCTCACAGGCTTCCTAGAAAATGGGCATTTATGCTGATTAACAGCAACTGCAGAGAGGTCAGGTGACCTTTGAAAATCCCTTCCAACCACGCCATTCTATGATTCTATGAAAAAGAGGTTAAAAATTGCAAAAGGCCACTAGCTGGTCTTTGATTTAAACCTAGCTGCAGAGAAGGATTTAGATGCTGCAGCATTGGGGTCTTCAATACCTAGTCATTAAGCATCTGGCTCCAGCAATAGCTTTGCAGTAGCTGTGTAGGAGTGATCCACTCCTTTGGGCAGTGTCCCACCACCTCCAGACCCTCCCAGGTGCCCCCAGTCGGGGTCTGCAAAGCCAACATGCTCTACCCATCTACACTCACCATCAGAGGCCACAACGACACGTGTGATACGTTGAATCCCTCTCCTCTGCCTCCCAAAGTTAAAGGATTAAGTTGCTTTAAAACCCTTTGATTGTATTGATTTCACATTTCTTCCATGGGGAACGCAGTCATCTGCTGTCTGGAGTTCTCCCACTCCAGATTACATGGAATGTTATGTATTCTTAGGGGTCTTGTCTTGTTGGGAATTACAGTGAATCATGACACTCTTCTCATTTGCTGCACATTTGTTATCTGCCTTGCACGGTTCCCAGCAGCGTGGGGACAGTTTGTTGAGTGGCATGTTAATACCATTTATTTTTTTAAGCCTAACTAGGGGTATAAAATTCCTCGTCAAAATTCTGTCACGTTCTCTGGGCACTGCTAAATGAGTATCTCCTTACAACTGTTTTCTTTCTAGCAGAGAAGCCTAAGCTGGTGTATACACGTAGGAGTGTTCAGTGTTCTCTGGGAAATGGGGCTGACAAAGAAAGCTCTGAAGTCATCTAAGGCCAAATTCTTTCCACAGAAATCTGTATGTAGGGGACCCACTGAACTTGCGCATGTATATCTGAGGGCAGATTTTGACCCTAGGTAAGCAAACACCTACGACCAATGAGTTGTTTACTTTTCCTAAGGTTTTGCCTTTCCTGGTTATTAATATTGCTCTCATAAATTTTTTTGAGCTACACTTTCAAAACTCAAGACACCAGGCCCCAGAGGATGAAATACAGCAGCCCAATTACACACAACCAGAGTCAGGCTCTAAAAGTCAGGAGTTTTTGAAAGACATGAACAATATTTAGAGAGCTGGTTAATATTAATTCCTTTGGGAACTGTAAGTCTGGCCATTAATAGGCTTAGAGTGATAAAAAAGGCAATATGGTGTGCACATATAGATGATATTGTCAAAAAGAGGCAATTAGTAGCACAGAAAGCACATGCACATATGGTGAGCAGGTTGAAATGAGAAATACTGCCAGCAACATGGTAACAGAGCTAACGGCAAAAGAAGAATGAAACAGTAGCACTATTTGTTCCTCGGCTAAACAGAGTGAAGATTTTTTCATCCAAACAGATTTTCTTTCTCATTCTCTCTGGCTGTTGCTAAGGTCCCAAGTCAAGACACCAGACAAATGCTTCTTGTCTACCTTCCTACACGTATTTGACTGAGACTAGAGAATGTGATTATTTGCTGGAGGAGCTCTCAGAAATTGGGGTTGAAAGCCATGCTCTGAGTCTCTCTGGAGTCAGTGGAAATACTGGAAAAGACAACCCAATCTGAAGCGTCCCCTCCACTCAGGTCTAACTCATGAAGTGTTTTAAATTGGCCAAATATTATGTTCCCTACCAACTCTTCTAATCTTGGCAGAGGAGTGTTTGAGCCCAGACTCGCAGACTGACGGGCTCTGAGATAATGATTTCAGCGTGTGTCCGACAGGTTCTCAAGGACTGGAGGATGCTGTGCACAGAGCCCGCTCAGATGTTACAGATAATCAACTCACTTATCTCCCAAGTGCATCCCATGCCTCCTACAACTTCATCTTTATCTCATTATGCTCTTTTAGGGTTAAAAATGAGGAGTTTACAGGGCAGCTAAAATGCTCCCTGTATCCTTGGGTGGGAACAGTTATCATAAACACAGCCTCGCCAGCCTTTGAGCTGAGTGAGAGCTTTTGCATTTTGGCTTTGGAAAGGTACACACCTGTCACTCTAAAACGGAGCAGATGGGTTATAATCTTATCTGCTCGCCCTAGATTTGTTGTCAGAAGGAAGTGAGGTAAGGGCAAAAAAGTGGTAAATGCAGTGAAGTTTATCTGTGCTGCAGGCCACGCTTTTCCCCCAATGCACTGACTAAAGAAATTGGTGAAGGGGAACATTTTGACTTCCCCTGAACAATTGTGCTCTCAATTCTTATGTTGTTGAATTTATTGTTGTTTAATTATCTTATGTTGTTGAATTGATATTATAGGAGGGAAAGGCCCCAAAAGCAAACTGGTCCATTTTACAGTTTCTTGTCATTTGATTACTTTTCTTATTCTCACTAGTGTGCTTTGGCCTGTTCACTTCACTGACTGCTACTGAAAACCTCAGCATTTGTGAAATATTTTGGCAAGACCACTGCCTAAGTTAGTACCATTCTCTTCCTCTGTACAAACCTCGTGAGAAAAACCCATGAACCCTGTACCAGTGCTGGTAAATAATGCCTTTTTTTTAGTAAGAACTGCTGTTCTGTCCTATTGTATTCCTCTTTCTCTTCTTCATACTAATTATTAAGAGTTTATTGCATGGATAATAGAATTTGAATGGTATTGATATAATATAAATACTCTATAGTAGATATTTGCCCTTGCTGCTCTCTCTGCCTCTGGAATTGTCTGTGCATATGGTGTGTGAGAACTACTTATGCTTTCCTTAAGAGTTTGTCTTCTAAAAATTGCACATAACTTTAGAGATCTAGGCCCGATTATAGGGTCAGCAAAGGAAAGGGTAATCACTCAAGCTTCAGTGGGCCTAATCACTCCCTGTGGAGTGATAATTATTGTCCTTCACCACACTTAGAGTGCAGGCAGTGTCTGTTCTGTCACATAGCTTTACTTGCTTCCTGCCCTCTATTAGAATATTAAATCCTCCAACTGGCAAAGCATTTTGACTCTCTAGGTTAAAAAAAAATTGAGAAAAATGCTGTCTACTGGAGCAGAGTACTGAGTTATTCATGCAATAAAACGTGACACCTTATATATCAGGAACTGAGAGAAGCATCAGGAAAGTTTCCAGCATGAAAACTACTGAAAGCTATGTCAAATATGGGCATTTATCATTTGTATATAGAAAACAGGAAATTATTTGGCCCATCTCATCCCAGATGGAATGTGGAAGACAAATCCAGGACGGCAGAGCATAATTATTTACAACTCAGCAAATGAAAACCTGCACACCACTACTGAAAGCAGGCCAGGAAATAGCTAAAATATCAAAATGATCTGAAAAGGAACAGAAGGTGCCAAAAGGTTGAGAGCTTGTTAAAAAACTGAGCTGCACTCACAGGCTTCATAAAAAATTTGAGAAAGGATTGGAATAAGTTTGGGAGAGCTAGAGGAAAATATAAACCCGTTTCCCATCTTGGCAATTGGAAAAGACTGGATTAAGCTGGAATTTGTATTTTTTTAATGTACTGGAAATATTAGATATCCTATTAGTACGTTTTATTTCTAATTCCAGTTGCACAAAAATGGTAGTATTACCCCAAGATGGGAATACTTGCACATTGGAGGTGATGATGCTCATATCCCAAGAATCTGCCATCTCTTAGTTTTGGGGCTAATCTAAGGGTCACTGGAGTCAAAAGGAGTCTTTCACAGGGATTTGGATCAAACTCTTTTATTCTGTGTTTACATAATTACAAAGCTCTTATGGCAGGAGCAGTTCAATAACAGGAGAGCACAAGCCAAAGTCGTCACAATTTTTTTTCTGCTGCCTGTTTAGAGAAGATTTATCCCTCTCCAGTCCCAGCTCCGCTTCTGGCATTTTGTTCCATCCTGCAATATTTAGGTTGTCTGATTTCTCCAGATCCTGCAGAATCGGTCTTCCAGCAGCTCCCAAGAAAACGCTGGTTGTGCTTTGCTCGTAGCATTCTTTGGAAAGGGAGCAAATAGCAAAGCTGGGCTGATGTATTACAAAAATGTCAATTATACTTTCCGAAAATCTCACAGCTGAGAAGCAGTCTTGACATGGCACGATGGGAGAGGTCTCACCTCACTAAGATGTAAATAAGGTTGTTGAGATGAGCAGATGTGGAGTAATCCTGGAGATTTTCATGCTTGAGTTAGGAACTAAAAACCTATGAAAAGGTTCAGGGTGGGATTCACTTTTGAAAAAAAGGCAATGAGAACTGTTAGAAAATGCACCAAAAGTTTTAAAGATGGATGCCTAAAGTTGAGCTCCTCTGCCTGTGTTTAGAGTTCTGAAAAAGTTTGTTCTGATTTAAAAGAGTGTTGGCACTGGGGATCAACATGTCCAGTTAAGAACCGTTCCCACTACATTTTAATGAAAAACTGAAACTTAGAAACTGGATGATGTCTTTCACAAAGGGGCGTCCTTAAAAGAAAGACTTACTCAGCAGAGCAACTGCTGGAGCTGCAAAATGACCTTAGGAATCCACATACTGCAAGTAAATATTTATTGCCGTTAAATCGTTGGCCCCGAAAGCGAGCGTTCGTATTCTGGCGAAACCGTGTGGAAACTGAGTTCATGCACATGTTGTCAGCCATAGGCCCTGCACCACATCATCAATCTGAGATAAGTATTTGGGAGGAAGAGGCTGGGTGTGTGGGGAGGCTGCGCGCTCAGCTCCGCGGCGTGAAGGGGAAGACCACGTAATAACAGGGAAATAGAGTGGGTGTTGTGAAAAACAAGCCACTGAGCTCCAGCAGCGGGGAAATGTGTAGTAAAGTTTCTCTTCCTTTTCTACCCACCATTAAAGAGCTGCTGCAATAAAGACTTTTTTTTTTTTTTNTTGTGTAAAAAAATATTTTTTTTTTTTTTTTTTTTTGGTACAAATATCTGTTTTCATGGCACCCACTGTAACACTTCAATAAGCAGGTCCTCCTCTGAAAGGCCAGAGCAACATCTCCTAAAACTTCAGTTATTTCCTCATCACCTTTTCCCTCGTTATTCACACACTTATGAGGTATTCTCTCAGTCCTGTCATTGATTGATAAGCTTCAAATTTGTATTATAGATGTCTTTAAAAGTGTAATAGAGTTTTTGAAGTCGTTCCATCTGACTGTGAGACTGCTGATTGCCACCTCTCAATGAGCAGCTGGAAGAACCGATACCACTGTCAAAATCAGTGAGTGCAAGATCTAAAAAATGAAAAAAAAAAAAAGAAAGGCAGGGAAGAATTGGACTAAGATCACCTTGAACTTTTCGAATTTCTTTAAAATTTGACTCAAAAATCAATTAAATCAGAAGCTGCAGTTTTGTCAAAGCCAAAAAGACATCCCTGAAGTACTAAATTTACCTTTGTTCTTAGTTAAAGCAATTTGTTATGTTATCTAGCAAAAAAAAGCTATATTGGTAGAAGATTATGTAGAACATACATTTACTGTTTCAAGAGTTTTAAAGACGGTGGCTTTGGGCTGCAGTCTGAGGAAAATGGAAGAGGACAGTCTTGTATTTCCCCATATGTAACAATAGTAATATATTCAGGAATTGCAGCTTATGTTTCATGGAAGTGTTAGGGCTGAAGCCAAGTCAAGCACTCCAATCAGAATAAAGATCTGTGCAGATTTTTATGCTGGGCAGCATTTTCTGTGTGCAGATCAAACCTTTTTGATGTTTATGGTGGACTCAACTGACTGAATGAATGTAACAATATTAAAAGAAAGTCTGAGATTTCCTGCACTACTACTGCTGCTTTTTCATTTCTGGCTGGTGTTGTGACTGTGTGCTAATTTCCATGGGTATTTGTTCTCTATCATTAGTAAGCCTTTCTGGTGTTTTAATACCCATTTCCCACTAATTCTTCATCAAAAGGAATATTTTTAAAACTGTATTTTTTTTACCAAAAATCATTATTATTTGCTCATACAAAACCTATTAAGGATTTCTTACATGACCACTGCTAGGAGAAGAAAGGGATTTTTCCTGAGCTACCACAGCAGAAGTATTTGCACAATTGTTCCTAATCTGTTGGTGTGTAATCTGCCATTTGCTGCGGCTTTTTCCTCCATCAGCCTGAATTATTAACACTACCTGTTGGCCAAGGCAAACACTATTCCAAACATCTCTGGAGGCCTAATTCAGGCTTTTCTAACTTGTCCATTTTGGAGTTGAGACTTTTAAATAGTTTAATCTAACACAAAATAAAAGGGGTGAAAGGGTTTGCCCTCAGTTCAGTGAGAATTGGGTCTGGCCCTAACCCCATACAATAATTATTTCCTAGTTTTTCTTAATGCGGGCCTTGCTGGTTGCCCCTCATGATCAATATTTGCTGCAACGAAGGAGTTCAGGGTTGAGAAGCTGCAATCTGAGACGATGTGTTCATTGCCATTGTGATTGGTCAGGGATAAAAGCTGGTGGAATACAAAACCCTTTTGAGTCTTAACTACAGTGCTGAACACTATAATTATTTTAAAAAATACATATCCTGACTCTGCTTAGAAGCCTGTTTGCTATAATTCACCCCTGTGTTAATAACCTCCTAACATATATGAATGTATGCTAAAATGGGTTTTAAACTACTAGATTTATGGCTTGGCAGACTGGTAAATGCACAATTATAGTTCATAATAGGTAGGTATCTGCTGTCCATTGATTTTTCTCCTGTTCTATTTCCTTCCAGAGTGATGTCATTAGGCATTACAGGGATGACTAATATTCCCAAGGAATGACATTCCCGTGCCAGAATGCCACATGTCGGCATTCCCGTGCAGGCTCCGGCACCTTCCACCATAAGATGGCAAAAACACCCCAAGAGTTTGTGCTGCAGCAAAGCCTCAGCCTCGCCAGATCTGGGGTGGATTGGCAGCACAGAGGCAATTCAGCTAGGGGAAAAAAAAAAAGAGATGAAACCACAAAAGCTGTTTAGGAGCTCTGGATATCTTTCTAATCAGATCGCTGGGAGAGCGTTTGGACTTGTATCTATTCATTCTGTGGTGACGGAAGTAAAGGAACTATCCAGTGAGCTATCTGGTTTTCCCAGAATTGTTTGTACTGCTGACCTTTATATCTACTCATTTATCCTAATTGTTTTTAGCTGTTTGAGGAAGAATCTCAGATGAGAAAAGCAACTCAGTATGTATCAGAGATCCTATCTGCTGCAACTTTTGTTTTAATTTAAAGCAGACCCGGCATCATTTTGTCGGTTGCGTAGTACCAAAAGCAGGAATTTGTTGTGGGATTTTTTAATAAAATCACAGGCCCAAGACAGAAGTCCCTGGACACAGGAGTGTGAGCTGGGGGTGGGGTTGCTTAGAGGTCTCTTGCCCAAACGCATTTCCTGATGTTCCCTGGCTGGAACAACTTTTGATGTGGTACTTCGTTGTGGGAGAGTGGGGAGCACCATTTCAGGGAGGTGGCCCAGCTGGCTCTGTCAGCTTTGCCTGAGTCCAAGACAGGGGAAATGCACTGCCAGACTGTTATAGCGGGAAATCTGGCTCTTGACATCCATAAAACTCCCTCACCACGTGGAATTTCCCAGATTAAATGAGGATATTGAGCTTTCTCTGTATGCCTTGTATGAAATTGAAGTTGGGCATGCTTTACTTCTTCCGGGGGATGTATTAAATCTATAATAGCTGTGTTTTTCTTCCTCTTTCCATCCAATCCCTATCTCTTGGAAGGGAGTGGGAGGCTTGTGACATATACAAAGTGTTTGCTGATGGCTACTAGAAAAAAATCTGGGTTATCCAATAAACATGCCCCAAACTTTCAACTCATAGGGAGCTTAGGTTCAAACAGTAGCTCCGACTACTGCACAGTGGTTATGGAGTGAAATAGCAGAGTGATATGCAAAAGCTCACACTAAGTATATCACTTTGCTTCAGAATTCCTGCATTTGCTGCTAATGCAAGGAATAGCCTTTGAACTCTAATCTGGTGTCTCCGGAGTAGTTCATAACCGAAGGCACTTCTTTCATCGTAACAGGGTGACAGTGATCCAGACTTGCAGAGCATTTGGTACAGTCCCAAAGCAAGATAATAAAGCAGATAATACCGTGGGCTTTGCATTTCTGAGCATACCAGCCCTTCACAGAGACATTGCAGGGATCCTGCCTCGCAACTTCCTCCTGACACAAAGAACTATTGGTGTCATTGTCTTGCATGAAGAAATATGAATATCATTGTCTTGTAAACATGTAAACAAGAAAAAACAAAACACGGCATTTTTTCCCTTGGTTTGTGCACGAAGTCACAGCACAATTATTTCTTTGGCTTTTTTGAAGGCAGAGCAGAACCAGAGAGCAAAGTGTATGTTTTAACACTGCTGCAAAGCTATCACCTGTAAGGAATATTTTACCTGTTAAAACTGACAGGTTATCCAGTTGTTATTGTCACCAGGGGCAGTCATTAAGTAAGATATTTGTCTTAACCACCTAAGATCTAGGCAAGCTGCTTGTTTCTAATATTTAGTTGAATTCACCTTGAAGAATCATAAAATATTATGACACGACCTGTTTTTTCCTTCCATAAGAAATACAGTTCCGTCTCCACTTGTAAATTCTTTGTTTGCCTTGGTTCAGGTAGAAGAAGTCTCATCTTTCTCTTGGCCAGGACTGGGCTGTCCACTGGAGCCCTTGGCTTCCAGTGCCCAGGGTCTGCAGAACTCCTGAGAAGCTGCTTAGCTGCACCCTGGTGTGACCCTCTGCTCACTTAGCCTGGGGAAAATACTGAGATTTTAGAGTTCTACGAGATACCTCAGTTTAGTTTTATACACCACCAGCAGTTTTTCCTCATCCCTTTAAAGGGGTGCATCCTTTCTGCTTTCATTAAAAAAATATTGTGACCTCACTGTTTAGTTGAGTAAGACAAAATTCCTCCACAATAATATTAATCTTTTATTCAGTTTTTATGGTTCCTCAACTTGATTATGAAGACAATAATGTAATTTGAAAAACCTTTCTTTTTTTTTTCAGCTCCAGCAGAGCTACTAAACGTGAGTGTAGATAAATGACCACAGCAAAACTTCACAAAATTACTGTTTACACATAATCTGACAATGAGCCATAATTTGATTGCTAAAAAAATCATTTTGTGTACCTCTGCCCCTATTCTGCTGGATAATGAAAATTTATATCTGTGTTTCAGACATCTGGGGAAGATGTGACAGCTTTGGGGCCGAATGAAAGATTATGCCACAGTGACCCCTGTCAGCATTTCCTCATGGACTGGTTACCCGAAACCCAGCAGCATTTAGGCTACTTCTTTTTCCTTTTACTCTTCCTTTTCTCATATCTTTTTTTCTTTTTGTTCTTTTTTTTCTTAAATTTCCTTTTTCTTCTTCTCTTTGTTTCCCTCTTTCTTATTTTTTCTCATCTTTAGTTTTTGTTTTTTCTCATTCTCTGTCTTTTCCTTATTTTTATTTAATTACTTTCTTCTTTCTTTTCTTTTTNTTTTTTGTTTTTTCCTTTTTTTTTTTTAATTTTTTTTTTTTTTTTTTTTTTTTTTTTTTTTTTTTTTTTTTTTTTCCACAAGAAGAGTAATTTCATTTTGGAAGTTTAATGACACTGTAAATCTAATAGGCCATTTTAGTGCCATCATGTGGGTATTAAAAGTCATGTGACTGGTCAGGATCCCATATGGAGTGTCTTGGGGTTGTCTTGCATAGGAATGGCAAGGCTCTTATGCGGCTGTAAAAGCTGGGTATGTTTTCAATTACTTTCTAGGACAGATCTGCTTTGAAATTAATTTGAAGTCTTTGCCTATGGTTGTGTTTGCCACCTCTCTCGGATTATCCTTAGTAAACGCTCGTGTATCAAATTCACCTTTGATTCTCTCTAGAGATAATCTTTGCTGTTTAATTTATTTTTGCCTCAGGACTAAGAACAAACATTTCTTTGTGCTTGAGGTGCACAAATGAATCAGAAAAAGAGAATTTCCACAAAGTCAGTGTATTCCTCTGCCTGTGTCGGCACAGGCTCCTTGTGGTCTGTTTTCTGTCCCCAGATCAATGCACATCCCGTGTGTCACTATGGGAACACCCTTTAAAGACCCCAGTGCTCCCCAGTTGCACTGGTGGAGACATTTAAGATCTTCTGGGTCGTACATGGGTTCTGAAGACAGGAAGGAAATCACACAGACAGGTGGATAGGTGGGAAACAGGTAGAAAAATGGCAGGTAGAGGGTACTAAGAGCATCCTGTGGAGAGAAAGGAGGTCTGAAGAGTCTGTTGGGATCTGCTGTGAGTCCTCATTTGGTGGAGATAATTGTAGACCCAGGTTTGCTCTCGTGTGCACAAAATATATCCAGATGTTTCCAAGAACTGACAGATTTTAATGAGGGATTTGGATGCCAAGGCTTACCTTCAAAACTTGTGTTTCTCTCTTCCCAGTGACAAAATATTGAGACTATAGAGGTTTTTAGATGTGCTGTGTTCATTTGATTCACAGACCTGTTCAAAAGTGGGGGCTTTTCTTCATAAATGTCCATTTTGTTAAATCACTCCATCTGCCTCAAAAGATTTCCACTAAGCCCCACCAAAATTTGTTTACTTTGGGAGGAGATTCTCCTAAAGCATAAGGATGATATAGAGTTCAAAAATGTGAATGATGTGGTAGCGAAGAGAACTCCCTCATGCCTCGTACATTTGGATATTTCAAAGAGCAGTGACTGCATCGCTTCCCATGGATGCGGCTCCAGGAAATGAATAATGCTGAGGAATGGTCAGGGATGAGCCTGCAAACATTCACCCACCTCCTTCCCTCCTGTGCTTCTCCCCTTCCACCTTGCACTCATTATTCTAAAATGTGTTTTTCTGTGAGAAAGAGGAGTTTGGAGCCTGGGGGGTGGGGTGGTTTCTGAGGCCCTCTGAGCATTCCCACTGTTTCTTCGCTCTCTGTTGTTTCCTGTTGAAGTGGGCACAGTGGATGCACTGCAGGGCCAAAGCAGGGTTAACTCCAGATCCCAGGGACTTCTGCGTCACCTTTCCTTAACAGACCCACCTAACCTATTTGGGAGTTTATTCAGCAAACCTGCTGCTTGGAAGAGACAATTTGTCTGTAACATGCAAAATCTTTCCTCAGTCACTCACAACCTCCTGTGACCCCAGAGGGAGACGAGCCCAGCCACCAGCACGTGCTGGGTGAGTTCATCCATCAGGAAAGCCAGAATGAGTGTCCTGCTGCACACACAGCTCAAGGTGCCTCCTGAAAGGCTGGCTTTAAGTTCAGCCAACATCAATGAGTGGCAAAGGTCCCCATCCCGTGCTTATCAGGCCTCCAGTGGAGCGTCCCATGGCTCCCACGGGACCACGCAGACGGATTTCCTTTCCAGGAAAAACAAAGAGCAGAGACATGGGATATGTCCTGTGTCTCCCTGATATACTGCAGGATCACCCACATTAGACACAGCCAAAAAGCTCCTCAGCAAGACACACACTCCAAAATAAGAGACCTGGTGGTTTTTGTGGAAGGGACAGCGCTGCCTTTGCTGGCAGCCTCTGGGGTGGCTTTGGCTCAGCATTGCTGTAACAATGCCACCTCTTCTGTTTGCTGTCCTCACATCTCCTGAGCAGCTCTTGGCATCTGCTTTTCATGTTCACTCCTCATTACTTGCCTGGAGGCTGCTGCTTCTACCTCCAAAAGGTCCAAAAATTACGGTGTGTGCACCCAAAATGAACATGTAGGTCATTGTGCTCTTTTGCCTTGAACCTACCCCCTACCTACCTTGGTCCTGCCCACAACTGGTCCTGAGGAGGCACATATTGCATTGTTGTGATGGTTCTCCAGTGCAAACACTGCAAATGCTCCAGTCTTTTTTGTGGGGTATAATGTTTGAACCTTGATCTTACATTTTTTTCTACCAACTACACAATACCTGTACTTTTCCAGCAGTGAGAGCAATGGAATCTCTTCACTTAGGCTTCCTGAAATCTTTTTAGTGGATAGAAGTTCTCAGAGAAAGGACAAGTGTCAGCAGTAATTGCTACCTCCCACATTCCATACCTGTGACGTAAAAAAAATTAGCAATATCTATCATAAAACCAGTGTATTCGAATGCTTGTTTGTAGTTTTCTTTTAAAGCTTTTATTTCTACAATCTCTGTCAGAATGAATATCCCTCACTTTCACATTCACAGCCTGTGGTATCAAATTTCATCTTAGCATGACTTAAAATATTCACACTATCAGGTCCATAAGCATTACATCCACATTTTTTTGGGGAGGGAAAAATATCCAAGTTATAAACCATAGAAAAATAGGGCTTGTAATGAAAATGCTGACAGCATATTAACTGTCACTGGGCACTGCTATAAACAAGTGTTATGTTCATGTGCAGGAGAGAAAATCTTTGCAGGGCTGGGCTTTACCAACTTTGGGGACCAGCGGTGCACAGTTACACAACATATTTATTTGTGTTCCATGAAGAGACACAGCAGTGCAGTACTGCATGACAATATGTTGCTAATTACCTAGTGCTCCACTGGAATGGTGACTGCCTCTCTGGATGCCTCGATTTCCAAATTGAAATTTGGAAAACCATCTAAAAATGAGAGAAAACAAAAAAAAAAGAGGCATTTAATTGCTCCTTAAACTGTGGAACAATTCGTTGTTCTGTAAGCAGCGATCCATTCCCCTCTTTCATTTCTAAATCAGCTCTGACAATGTGTTTTTCACCAGGAACCTGGCATATTAGGCAGTACTAAATGTTTTAACTGTGCCTGTAAATTTGAATCTGTCATTTTAAACTTTTCTCATTGCTAATTTTATGATTGAGAAGGGAGTTTCAGCTCCTTTGCCAAGTGCCTGAGCCTAAGAATTCCTGGGGTGCTCTGAGGGCTCTTGAAGCCAGCCCTTGCCAAGGTCAGGTCTGCTAACCCTGTAAAAATCCCTCAGTTTTTTGGTAAATCTCCTTGTGCATCCACCCTCCTGTGGTGGCCAGCAGAAGGTGGGGTTGATGTTGGGCTGAGAGCAGATGTGAGGTTCCCCCAGTCCTGCAGCTGGTTTCACAGCTGGGGATTTGTGGGATATTTCCAGTGCAGCCAGTACCATCTCCTGGCTGAAAATTTCAGGGCAAATGTCTCCTGCTGGGAAAGGTAGTGGTTGCCTTTGTGTGCGAGCCTGGCCTGGAGAGCAAAACCATTTACAAACAGGTCATTTCCATTTTGGATTCTCAGAGCTGGCAGGAGGAGGAGGAATTTTAAGGAATCAAACAGCCACTCAGAGGAAAAGCTCATATTAAACAACACAAGGTGCACGGGGCAGTTGAGTAATTCTGTATTTACATGAACGTTGCAGCAAATGCCCTGTAATAACAACTCTTTTTTTTTCTTTTTTTTTTTTTTTAGCTCTTTAGGTTTTGTGTTATGAGAAAATATGAAACATAAATCACACGGAGCTACTCCTGGCCTTAAGCCTTCAGGATGCATTTGTTTGAAATCAAGAGCCAAATTCCCTGGATCGGAGTAAACTGTTAGGTGCCAACTGGGGCGAAATGCCAGCCTTTGAACTCCTGCACATTATGGCTGATGTGATCCATATGCAGGACTTGAGTCGTGCTCCAAAGTGGTTTCTTTTAATTGATTTAGCAAATTAACAATATTAGGCCTTCTGTAGGATAGAAAGTACATTACTCACTGTGCCCTTATATTACCCTGAAAGGAAATCTATTGTTCTTTTGTAATGAAATGGTATCACAAGGAGAAAAAAAAGGTAGCAGTAGCAGGTAAAAGGAATCACATTCAGCTGTCAAGCATGTTTAATGAGGAATTTTAATTATGAGGCTGGAAATCAATGGGCATAACTTTAGCAATGAAGTCTTAAAGGGAAACTAAATTGCTTTCTATCTTGCAAAGTTTACTGAAGCAACTTGAGCGGCTGCCAACCATCATTGTTCTGAGAAAAGGAACTTGAGGAAATTGCAAGTCACACTGTAGCGTTTATTGTAGGCATATTCAACAACAACAAAAAAGGAGGATTTCCATGGATTCATGTTTAATGGGTTCTTCCTAACTGATTCATCTCTGCCCTATGATTCTTTAGAACCCTTGGTTTCACATAGTGTGAAAAACCTGTTCTTAGGAGAGCACTGAGGAGAGGTTGCACTGAAAACTGACAGTTTATGACTCATAGAAGATCAAGATGATCTTATTCATTCCTTATTCCTGGAGAACGTGGCTGTGAGGAACAGCATGGCATAAATACTCCATGCAGTGGGAACTTAAACCTCCAAACCTGGAGCTAACATAAAAAAAAATGGTACTCAGGTCCCTGTAGTGTTTCCTAACCAGGAGCTGTGGTGTTGTCCTCAGGATGCTCATGTAAAGTCCTTTTGGTGTTTCCAGGGCAACAGAAACTGCTGTAATTTTGTAACTTACCTGTGATTTGTTTAAGCTAAGTACACCATGTAGGGCCAAATCCAGTGGCTACTGAAAAATGGACCCCCAAAATACATCTCAGCATCACCTGCGAGGCTGGGCTCAACTTCTCAGCACAAGAACAAGCTCAACCCTGCCTCCAGCCCTTTCTGAAGAAACTGTAGGGCAGAATTAAGCCAAAATACTGTAGAGTGCCACAGGAGGTGGTTTTGGAAAGCCGTGTTTCTGTCTCTGGTTTAGGCATTCCTTGGTTTCTCATCAAGTGCTGAGAGCTGCAGTTTCTCAGCACTGAGTGCTTGCTCCTGTACCTGGTTCCTTCTCCTGATTTTTGGGCGTTCTGTATTTCTCCCCTCTGTGGTTTAAATCAAGGTACATCTCTGACTGCCCCACTGTCCCTTGGAGCCCTCCCACCACGTGGGCACCCAGCCTTTTAGTGACCATGCTTGGGAATTAATGGCCTGAATTAATATTTGGATATTGCAGCAAAGGGTGTTCAGCAAACCCTTAATGCAGGTAGGGGAGAAGTACTTTTGAAACCAATCTAGCTGCCATTCCATAAGAAATCCAAGTCATAGATCACAGTTATTGGTATTTTAAAAGTGGCAGTGCCTGTTAAAGGCTGGCTGTTCCCTAGAATATAGAGATATTTGGGGCTGCAGTGGAGACACATTGGCAGCAGAGTGGAAGCTCTGAGCTCACCTGCCAATGCTCTGCCTGGCTTAACTGCTATCAGTTGCTCACTTTCATGAATCTGAAATTCATGTAGCCCCAAAAGAAAGATAAATAAGAACAAGTCACTTTTCACCCTCCAGACAAAGGCCGAGGAAATTATTTCAAATAAAATATATCATCTCAAGCAGGGGCAGATGAAATAGTTTTCTACTAAAGTTGTTCTCCCTGTTGACAGAACAAATTACTGAATCTCCTCCACTGGATATGTGAAGCATCTTTTCTAAAATCATAATTGCATTCAACTCTTCAGCAAAAATACTGAATTTTGTGTTCGTGGTATTTAGTGATGCCTAAAAATCTTCATGGTGAAAGATAAAAGTAGAATGTGAGTTTCAGAGGAGTATTTTGGTCTGTTCCCTGAGGAACAAGGGGACCTTCTCCCCTCCCATCATCACCAAAAGCATCACTTCCAGCAGTCCTCCAATGAGCTAATTTCCCAAATGAATTGGTTGGTTAAGCCTCGGTGTCCATAGCAGGGGACTAATTTTATTAAGGTCCACAGCATAACAAGCAATTCAAACAACAGGAGCGTTCTTGGGCCGTTGAAATCTTTCCTCTACCCTTTTTACTTTAAGGCAATTTAGGGTCGTGTGTTTATGGTGCACATATTTGGCTTTCTCTATCTCTTGTGGGAACCACTCATGTTGACTGCCAGTATATTTTTGATAAAATTGAGGTAGAGATGAAGCAGACTATATTCCACAAGAAATCTCACCCACTGTATCTATAAATTCTCTCTCTCATCTCCTGTGAGTGTTGAATGAGCCTTCAGGTGTCCGGTGCTATTTCTCTTATGGTGCTCCAGGAGGCCACACGAGATGGAGCGGGGGCTGCAAAGCCCAGGAAATTTTACTGTGGTCAAAAATAAAGTAAATCCTGTTCACCTCTCCTGTGCCTTCACTCTTCAAAGGCAAGTCTATTTTTTCATCACTGATGCATTTTATACTCCCGTATTTATAGTGAATATAGGCATTCATGTGGCTTCAAAGAAAAGATCTTTCCTTTGAAAATGTTGAGATAGGTTGTTTTCAAGTATATGTGTGGGGTTTTTTTGGTCATATTGGGCAGCATACCATTGATGTGTACATAGCAGACATCCAAGCAGGACTCAAACATCTAAATGTGGAGGAGCTGGGGACCAAGCGAGGAAAGAAAAAGAGGAAAATTCTACTCTTACACTCCTGATGGAGATGTAAGAGTAGAATTGTTTTTTAAACATATTTTCAGTTGCTGAAGGAATGTTTGTTGCTAAATATTCACATGCCAAGTGACGTGTAAGTCTGAAAGCTCATTTTAATGTCAGCTGTGGGGCCTGTTACTACATTTTTCCTGGATCATTCCAGTCTTCTGTGCACAGCCGGGGGTGCTGTGGAAATACCATGGTTAGTATGGTGCATGTACACAGCCAAATACCAAGTCATTGGGTTAAGGACTGGTTCTCCTAAGGGTTTAATAACTTTGTTGTCTTTTCACAGCATTGCTCAACCTCTCTGTTGCTTGTTCTCCCACAGAAATATATATTTGGTATGGATAGATCTTTATTTTCCAGTGTATTCACTTGTTGATGAGTCTGTTCTCTGTCTATTCTGCCCTTCTTGACAATTTTTGCTGAAATCCACAAAATCCATTCCAGCCCATGCCATCGACCAAAATCCTCATCAATTTTTCAATGAATTTCTAATGCTATCAGAGGGTTAATATATGAGATGATCCCAGTGTTGTGTCAGAGGAAAACCTTTTGAGCAGAGGATGGATGTACAGTGTGGCATGGTGTATAAATCATTTTCAAATTAGTATTCTCTACATCTGGAGAAGAGTACATTTGTGTGCCTGCATAAATTGCCTACGAACACAATTCAAAACCCTACGCTTAATCTTAGCAATGAACATTTCAAAAAGTAAATTAATATCTTCAAGGCGAAGAAATACAGTATATTAAGCAGAAGCCCACTGGAAACTGTATAGTTAAGAATCTGTCAGCCTTTCCATTATAAGCTCTGTTTTTTGAGGGGTTTATAACTCAGTTATAAAATTTCACACTGGGCTAAAGGTTGGCACGTATCGCCTCAGTTTGGCAGGGTGACATTTTATTAGCTCTGAAGGCATTTTGGATCCCATGTCAATGGGATATTATTTTAAACCACAGAAATGAGGTTTAAATAACTTGGGGTATGGCTGAGCTGTGGGAAGGTGAGATGAGCAGGATTGAAGCCCAAAGTGATGCTGTTGACTCGTAGAGAGGTGACACCAGAGGTGCCAGGGCTGAGGTCAGGATCGTGCATCAGCCCCACAGCCAAACTTCTTTCCTTTTGTCTCTTCCTCTTAATGTGCCTTTAATTCACATCTTTATTGTTAAATGTATATTGTGCTGGGGTTACAGGTCTAGTTTGTGGTCTATAAATTAGGTTAATTAACATTACAATAGTACTTTCTGTGTGTGGGAGTATGTTTGTGGGTGGATATGTGTGTGTGCAGACAAGAGCGCTCCTTGGAAACAGAAACAGGATTAAAGTGTCTGCGGGAATTGTAAATTTATTGTGTAAATAGCTTTATGATTTGTTGTGTGTTTGGATTAATGCAATATATATCCATTTTAAACATTGATCTTTAAGCAAGTAATGTAATAAATCTGAATATTCCTTCAAATTACTGTTTACACTGGCTGTGCTATAGATTAAAAGAGACAGTTGCCTTTATAAATTTAGTTGTAGGGTACACGGGTGTGTATAAATACCTCTGTTTCCAATTATACCAAACAATGATGATAAAATGTTGTGAGTTGTCTGGACAATTGTACACAGCCTGAGTCATGAGAGGGATGATGCTGGGCAGTGACTGATGCACACATGGCACAGGGGGTGGGGGGAGCTATTGTTTGGGCCAGGAAATGTGTAAATAGGCACCTAGAATAAATTCTATGAAAGTATTGAAATGAAGACACAGTTCCTTCCCAGCTGTAATGCTTCTAAAAGGGGGAACTATGTCAACTCACCAAAATATGGGAACATGGTTGTTTTTTATTTACAGAAATGTTAATGGTTTGTAGAAGGTGTTCAGGAAAATCAATTGAGTACCCTTGGTATTGGGTTGCTTTTGGTTTTCCACATCCAAGGCTGCTGATGGTGCTGGTTTTCATGCTCCACATTATTAATCAGACTTAATTTGACAGTTGGGCAGAAGGGATAGTGGTTATCACTGTGACTCTTTAAAAATGTATTTGCACCAAACACTGTGGCTTTAAACATGGAGTTAAGACAAGCCAGAGTTCATAGGCACGGAAGGGCATTTAAGGAAATAAATACATGGGCTTAGTTTTTAATTTTGGTCTTCAAAGAGAAATTCTGTGGCCACCAGAAGCTCTCTGAAAGGACAACTGGCCCTCAGGCAGTGGCCAGGGTGGTCTGTGCTCAAGGGGCAAGTCTCTTCCCAGGCAAGTTCTTCCCTTCCTGATTCACTGGGCAGCTGTGCCACAGCTGGGGGATGTGGCTGCCTGCTTGTCCTGGTTTGGATCAATATGTTTAGAGTGGTACAACTGAGGGAACCACTTGGTCTTGTTGCAGATGTCCTACAGTGATATCTTAAGTGCTCAAAGTCAGCTACCAAACAATCCATGAAAAAACTAAATCCCTAAAAAATGTTCCTTCTTCAGACATGGCAGGGAACAGTTTTGTGTTGTCTGTAAGAAAAAAAAAAATGCTTTCTGAAGAGTTTGGTTTTCCATAACTCAGGGTAAGTGTGGTTGGGTTCTCTTACACCAAATCCATGCCTCATATGAATGCTGGAGAAGACCTGACCCATCTGGCAGCACCTGGGGAGGGGGTGCCCTTGTCATAATTATGGGTTACATTGAGGAGAGCTGGCCAGACCTTAAATTAATCAAATGATGCAGTGTTAAAACTCAGAAAGGAGTGATCACAACTTGGCCCTCTTCCTTCTTTTTTCCTTCTTTGTTATCCCTCCTCTTTCACATTATTATTTCTGAGAGCAGCAACAACAAAAAAAAAAGTGATCATGATAAATTATAGGAAGCTGACAGCAGTGGTAATTAACAGGTAATTATCAATAAACAATTTAACCACAAAAACTTGGATCCCACCTACAACTTGTCAACAATAAAGTCATGAAGGCTCCACAGGCCACTGGACAAACAGTCCACGGGGAGCAGGGCTGGTGCTGTTAGTGCAAATAAACAACTCTGTGCCGGGAGCCTAAACAAAAGCACAGCACAGAGTGACCGCGGGGAAGCGGGGGAGAAAAGGCTCCCTCAGCAGAAAGAAACAACAAAAAACCCAACAGGAGTTACAGTTTGAGGAGCCAACCTCAAACTGCTCACAGTTTATTGCAGTCCCAAATAAGTATCCCATAAACATCCCATAAGCAGTCAAAGCCCAATGTTTGGTGTCTTAAAAAAAATCTCATTGAAAGTGGGAAAAGAAAAGGCATTTTGGGGGAGGTAAGAGCTGGAGGGAGAGAAAACATTGTTGTGTCACCTGGTTGGCTACAGCAGATGTCTGATTGTGCTGTGTCCAACTTGAATCTCTGTTTTTGTGACACTGAGGTGAGAGGAGACGTGTGGGGCAACCAGGTGTGCGCCAAAAGGGTCACTGAGATGTGCATACAGATGTGCTCGGCCAAATGTCCTTCCAGCCTCTCCTTTGGGAATCAGGAGGGGTCTTTTAGGTGACTTCCAATGTGACAAAGCCATCCCCTTCTTCATGTGCAAGCAGGGTTACTTTTTTCTCTTTTTGTAACTTAAATATGACCACAAGGAGCTTGGAGGAATGACAGCCCTAGCTCACACTACTCTTTGCTAACAATCTTCATCTTGCATTCCTACATTGGGATTAAGGCAAATTTTCTGTTAAAGGGAGCCAGATAAGGACAGCAGAATGAATTGAGAATATATTGAACACGGAGTAAGTTTTTTTTTGAGTGACTATAACATCACAAGCTAATGTAATGAAATTTAAGTGCTTTGATTTGGGGGTTTTACAAATTGATATCAGAATCTTTGGTAGAAATGCACTACTTACATGTTAACAATTATGTTAAATGATTGACATGAGCCAATCTTTAGATTTGCACTCAATAAGACATATCCTGGCATCCTGCTGGAATTTATGCATTTATAGAGTGATGATGGGTTGGTGTGGAGCCTTTGTTGTCTTCTACTCCATGAAATCCTCCAGTCTCATCAAATCTCATCTGTGCTGACAAGCTCCCTATCAGCCCCACCATACCTACCCCACAGACCTGCTGCCCAGACACTTCTGAGCCTGCCTTAGATGCTGCAATGTGTCTGCCTGGTTTTCCTTAGATTGCCCAGTGCCTGCTGTTTTTTTCCTCAGGTTCTTCAGTTGCTGCTGCATTTTCTGAGATTTTCTTAGATTTTCTTAATTCCAATTTTTTGGAGAATCCTAGGTCTTCTAATAAACCCTCATGCTGTGTCCCCCAGTAACTTAAAAGTAATTAAGCAAAAAGTAACGATTTTGGACATCTATCATTTAATTTGAAATTACATATGGATTTAATGGAAGGGGAGGAAATAGTGCTTTGAGAGATTAGTTCTTAAATTTTGATTTAAGAACTGAGTTATTAGCTGAAATAATATGAAGCGGGGTTGCTTTTTTCACCTTTCTAAAGTCTAGCCTAGTCAATTATTACAGCAGAGCAGGGAACCAGAGAACAGCTTTGAATCAGTCAGACCCAAACTGATTTAAGTTTGCATGGGGTCGAATAAGACATTAGTTAAAAATAACTAATGTATTCTTTGACCTCCATAATGAGAAAGGACATTTACAGGTTTTTCACCATATATCTGATCCTGTTTATTTCATTTTGTGCTTTAAAAATGGACTGGACTTTCTTATAGGGGTCTAGATTATACAATTATTATTTTTTTAAGTTTCCTGCTCCAAGTATTCTTTCGGTTGTGCATTTTGTCCATCAGTTTATATCATGGTTATATTTTGAGGCAAGATTGAATAACAAAGACAACCACAGATCCCAGTGCTGGAAGGAGCAGGATTACTAGGGCTCTCACCTCCGTACAACCTACCTTAGGAGAAAAACCCAGGTTAGTGCGGATAAATCTTATTTATCATTGTTTTCCAGATGGAATTAGGCAGAAATTAGGGCTAGGAAACGCCTTCCCTCTGAGACCTTAAATATCTTGCCTTTCTCCCATCTCTGAGCACCTCTGTGTTGAGGTAAGAGGGGAACCTAGCTCACAACCCTGCAAGCTGGGGAGGCAGCAAAGAGCAGATAAGGTCCCTGTCCAGAAGGGAGAAAAAATTTTTGCAAAGTGTTGGTTAAAAAATTAGGCAAAAAAAAGAGCAAGGGTTGGAGACAAGTGTGTGGAGAAAGGAGAAGGAAGCAAGAGGGAAAGAAAGGGGAAGGGAACATTGATGGCAAAGCAAACTCAACCCAGAAAGTTTTACGCAAGTTGAAGAGGTCCCAGCTTTGGTTATGTCTTCAGGCTTAAGCTCTTCCTTAGAACAAGAAGAGAAAACAGAAGTTGTTTCCATTTTTTTAATGTAGATATCTCTCATTTCTGCACCCAAGTAATCCTCACTTTGCTGCCAAACGATGCTTCTCTGGTTTGGCCCTTCGGTGTGCAAAGGCTTGGCAGCCCTGATTTATGCATCTGCCTTTTTCTGCTGTATAACCTGAGAAGATGCCTTTATAACTGGTTCCTTCAGTGCTGTAAAGGAAACATTAGTATGTCAAGTTTCCAGAGAGTTTAAAATAGGCCAGCTGGCTGCTTGGAGTGCACAGCTTGAAATGGTCACTTCCATTTTCGGCTGAGCAGCGCTGCCGTCAGGAGGAGCATTGATTAAATTGACCACAGTCCAAGGCTGGTAGAGAGCATAACACGAAGTGACTTCTCCCCAGAGCAAGCAGAAGATTTGTGATGTACACAGGGATAGAGTATGATCTTTTTTTCCCCCTCTGTACTGCAGTGTTTACTTTTAAATACTATTTTTTCATAACAAAAGAAGCCTGAGCTTTTACCATTAAATTTGCTAAACAATTTAGGTTATATTTCATTGCTTGCACCCAGCTTCACACATAAATGTTTAGCAATATAGATAGCTCATGTCCTCCTAAGCTTTCAGTAATACAGTTTTCAGGAATGAGACTCCTCATATGAGAAAGGTTTTGTGAGATTAACAAATACCATAGAATGATGGAATATTTTAGGTTGGACAGGACCCTAAAGATCATCTAATCCCTGTGAGCAAGGACATCTTCCACTAGACCAGGTTGCTCAGAGCTACATCCAACCTGGCCCTGAACAATTCCAGGCTTTGCTTCACTGAGAACAAGGTTCCCACACTTACTTCTATTTAGTCAAAATGCTTCCATGTTGTTTTCTTCCCTTACCTCCAGTGAATCCTTTCAAAGGCCCAGACAATGGAAATGAATACGGAATTTATCTGCAAAATCTGTTGGTCCCATTGCCTCTGTGCATCACCTCAGGGCAACAAGACCCCAAACCAGAAAGATTTTAGACCCCTCAGTTCCCACTGAAAATCCCTGAGGAATGTAGGGTTTTTACCACATTAAAAAAATCAGAAAGATGTTGTAAAGAAAGAAATATTATCAGTGTAACAATACTGAAGGAAGAGGGGGGAACTGTATGTGGTAAATGCCCTTCTGTGTTCTTCAGGAGCATCCCTGTGGATGGGGGACACCCACCAAGAGCTGGAGCTATCTGAGGATCCTTTTAGTGGTAAAAGATGGTCCCAGGGCTTCCTCCAGCCCTGCAGCAGAACAAAACTGCTGAGTGAGAGGGGATAGTAGCAACCCTGGCTAACGAGCATGTCTTCATTATTTCCCCCTACTTTGCACCTGAAATACTATGTATTATTTCTGGTTATCCCCCAAATCCAACTAAATCGCTGTGTTTCTTCCTGGTCCCTCTTTGCACATTGGTTCTGGTTTGGGTTTTATTTTATTTTCAGTTATGTTTGTAAGACTCTCCCACAGCCTGAAAACGAGGGGGTCCTTTGGAAGCACACCTTAGCACTTATTGTGGATAGATCAGTAATCTTTTATAATCAGAAATAGGTATAATTGTGTGTCTCTGGCAAAGGAGCTTAACTGTCAAAGGATTAAGCCACATCCTGATCAATGCAAGTGCCTTCCTAGAAAACAGGCAGGGAAAGATTTCCTGTAGTTAGCAGCAATGAGGGAGAGGAACTTTAAAAACAACTTTCTATTTGATAACTACAGAAATCTAGCTAAGTCTTAGGGATTTAGCCAGGGAACATATTGGTTCCAGCAGACTATGGTAAAGTTAATTAAGGATGATTAATGGAGCATTTTCCTTCCAATGATATCTGTGACAGAACAAAGCTGTCTGAGGCTTGTCAAGCAGAATTTGAGTTGAATGAGTATTTATGTGATCAAATCTGAAGGGCTGCCTCTTGACAGAGCAAGGATTCATCAATCAATTGCGCTGGCTTGCAGTGGTGGGAAATTGGTCTATCAGCATAGCTCTGCTCCCATCCCCCATTTTTTCATTCAATCATCCCTCAGGCTACAATGCATCTTTAGCTTTTACCTCTGACCACCTTAAGGGCTATCAGAGAAAAGTAAAAGCAAGAGCTAAAACATCTATTATAGTGGTTATTTCTCAGCTGTACTCATACAATTGATTTCTTTTAAGTAAAGGCCTGGGCACTGTAAAGCGATACAAGCCTGTTCAATGAATTAATTGGTTTTAATAGAAGTTTAGCTTTGAGCCTGAAGAATATATAGTGCTCTCTTGCTAGAAAGTCTCCTATTAGGGAAACCACCTGCACAAAAGGCCCCAGTCCTCTCTTAATCCCACTGCCCTCATCATAATCACTTCATTTAAAAAGGCAAGATCCTTAATGTAAAAGAAGGGGGCACCACAAGTGCTCCAGTTTCTGTGCATTTCATCGTGCGTCAGTTCCTGGGAGGGGAACACTGGCTGCCTGCACTTGGCTTTGGGTTGCCCTTGCAGCCTCTGGATGCCTGGGATGTAAGTCATGCCAGGATTTGGGCAGAGGAATGATGTAATTGTGGATGTACCAATATCCTTGTTTAATGAATGCCTCAGTTGCTTTCACTGCTGTAGGGATTGAATGGGACTAACCACAAATGATGTAAAATGATGTGTGTCTCATGTAAAACTCAGAGGAAGATAAGTCTTAACCTTACTCTGAAGAAAATGAGGACAGCTATCGTATTTATGACAGGAGACACAGGTTTAGTTTCATTTTCTAATGCAGCTCATAGATGGTTTTTTGTTTAACTGCTGTGTGCTCAAGCTTTGTTCTTCTGGGCACTCACCAAGCAAAATACACAAGTAGTGTTTAAAACTGAAACACCAAGATTGTCATCTCCATCATCAGCCCCATAAAATGCCATCATTAGACATCTGACCTACATTAGCCATCTACTGTTCAGTAATTTAAATTGACCATCAGTTCAAAAAGAGCAGTATCTCCTGGGGGCAATTCACCCATTCTCTAGACATCTAGGGAGGATGACGACGGTTGCATTCAAGAAGTCTGATCTCTCTCTAAGGGGAACTTGGACTTCATACCCAGCTTTGAAATGTGTAAAGCTTCCAGTAAAAATAAAATCCCTGAGAGTGGATTACTTTCTTTGGTGCAGTTGTAAGCTCAGTGGCATGTATCCCTCATTGGATTTGCACACTAATCTTCTTTCTTAAGTTACTGGTAGAAATCAGGTTTCTAGGACTTTTATGAATCGGAAAATTGAAGTTCTGCCTGGTAATAATTTTGAGGTTTGGTACCTGCCTTAGCTAGGCTAGCTATAAATAAGGGAGGTTAAAGACAAGACTTCACGTTTTCTCCCAGACTTGTGCACTTTGCACAAAGAAGCACAGAGGAGAACTCCAGTGTGCCTTGACCTATGGAAAAATGGCTCAGTCATGAATTGTCTTTACTTTTTTATACAGGTTTCCATCTAGGACTATTCCCTTGAGTACCAATATCTTCCATGTGTATGTATACAAATTTTATATAAATCCAAAGAGGTCTCTAAATGCAAATATGTCCTTTAGACCTTATTAGTTGTCCCAATATGATTATTGTTGAGAGCATTTCTTTCCATCGGTAGAGAATACTATTTCATATGTGCAAGCAAGCTTGGAAACCAAATGTCTAAATATTTAACCAATGTTATTTCAAAGAATTTCATTATTTATCTTCTTTATGATTTATACTATCACATTCTCTGTCTGTAGTTGTAGTTTATCATAAGCAACCCATCTGCTGTAACAGCCAAATTGGAACATTCATATAAGATGCGTTCCGATATCATAAACATGACAAAAGATAGATTACATTTAGTCTTTCTCCATGTTTAACCAGTTTAATTTGTTTCCTATGCAGAAGAGGCTCTAAATTTACTTAATATATGTTAGCACTTAGGAACACAGTTAGGAACATGACTAGGGTCTTAACCTATTCGTAAATAAATGGGAAGCTTCCTGTCTGAGTAAAAGAAAGAGAGAGAATTTATGTCAAACAATCAGGAATTTAATACATAGTGCTCTATTAGGATGTCCAGTTTGTGTACATACTCTTAAGGCATGATTACGAATAACTTCACTTCTTATAAACAATGTGACTGGAGAAATTACTCACAGATACAACAAAAAGGGAAAGAAAGGTAGGAAGTTTTAGCTGCAGCCAATAAAGGAATTACTTTCCCTGAAAAGGTTAAAAACTCAGGCATTTATTTTTGTTGCCATAATATTTGTCTTTGCAGGTTTAGCTTTCTTAAGAATCCCAAAGAAGATGCTGCGTCGGGAAAGATTTTAGTGACCTGGGTTCAAAGTCATATAATAGATCCAACATTTTCTCCGACAGCTTTGGTTTTAAAGTAACCCTAATGCTGGACCAAATCTGTGAAGTGAAGTGACTGTCCGTATTTGTATCACTCTGGAGAGGGCTTTTAGTGATTACAGGGTTGATCCAGCAAGTTGTTGAATGCCTTCAACTTCTGTCAGCTTCAGTGGAAGCCGAGGGTGCTCAGTGCACGGGTGGGAGTGCTCAGCACCCTCAGGACCTGGCCCAGTGGGGTTTTTCACATCAAAAGGTCAAGTAGAGGGCTTTGCATTTCAAGCTATAGAGTCCCTCATTTTTCTCTCTTAAGGTAAAAACCATGTGATTGGAGAGCGTGTGATTAACTGTTAAGGAAACAATGTCCATAATGATATATAAAGGTGTTGCTTTCAAAAGTTGCGGTTGGATTTCTTCGGAGGTGTCAAATATATGGTGGTCCAACACCATGCAATTCATGAATGCTAAGAATAAATATAAGCTTATTTCTGTGATGGTGATTTACTACAGAGCAATTTTGAGCAAATATATTCACATTATAGGATATGAATACAAATCAAACATAACTGAGCTGGTCTTTATGAGAATGAAGTGTCAGTACATTTGAAAATATGTGTAATGCCAAACTTTAATCATTTTACCAGCACATTAATATTCCAATTGATTATTCTGTGTTCCTCCTGAATGTTTAAGGTTTTGCTACTGATTTGTCTGCTGCAAGGATTGCACACCTTCCAGGGTTATCTAGCACTTGGCCTCTTCCAGTTTGGGATACTGCAGGTCTGATTCAGTTTGATAAAAGAGCTTATCCTGTTGCAAAGTCCTTGCCTCCAAAGAACATTAAAACAGTAGAGTATAGAGAAAGGGAAAAAATAAAAAGGGAAAACTAACAAGTTCCATGTGGGCCTTCAGCAGCATCAGGTTGGCTTTCATTGCACCTCTTCTCCAGGAAATGTGATTTACCTGGAATGCAGATCCCAAGGTGAGACTCCATCTTCATGTCTGTACATGAAGTATGTTATACAATCTTGGCACCAGGAAAAGTAATGGGGCTCTCATTGCAGTGACATTACACTTGCTCATGTAGGAAGGTGGCACTGGGCTTGCTTGTATTACTTGAGTTCATTACTCTCCTATGAGTACAAAATTGAAGGAATTACTTTTTTCAGTCTTTACTTAAACATTTTTGGGGCTTCACCACAAGGACAGAAAAAGCCAGGAGACCTAGGTAGGGAATAAAGGGCACAGAGGCAGTTTCTGCTTTAGGGTCTTTCAGTCCAAGAGAACATTAATGGATAAATATAAGAGAGGAGGAAACCCAGTACTTGTCATCTTGACAGCAGCTGCAGCATACCAGGAGATTAATCCTTATAAATTCAAAGAGGAATTTGAAGGAGAGTTGGGAGGAAACTGGTGAAATAACTTTGGGGGTGTTAGCAGGGAAAGCCTCTGCTGTCTGGAGGGCAGGGCTGGAGAAAATACATCATTTCAAGGGTTGCCTCTGCAGTCTGTAATTGGAAGTTGACATTGTGTCCCTACACAAGGATGGCAGACACCAAAGTGCCCTGAAAGTGAAGTTTTTCCTTGAGGGGATGCATAGGAGAATGAGGTGATAAAAGAGTTCATAGATAGAAGAGAGACATTACAGAGAAAAGTAGTGGAATAAGGAAAGAACAGCAATATTTGTCTGTGATCTTGGTAGTTCTGGTCAAAATACAGCTACTGAAGCATTTTAAAAATTCTGTATAGCCAAAAAACACGTTGGTAATTAAAATTATGGCGACAGTGCTAAAAACAGCTACAGCCTACAGGACCTTTTAAAAGATGGGAAGATCAACAGAAATGGAGCAGAAAGAAAGGAGGAACTATCTGGGAAGGCAGGAGTAAATCATGACCACAAACCCCTGGCTGTCTGGTGCTGTTTATCCCAGCCTTGCTCTGCTTCCCTGGCTGATAACACAGCCCACCATACACCCGGGCATTGTTCTGACACTGAAAGATGAAGCAGATTTTTATGAGCCGTAACCCTCTACCACGCTTTCCCTCACAACACCTACTGCCTCACTCTGGTCCCTTGATCCCACTTTCCTTCCCCCAAAACCAGTGTGTTTATTGGGACCAGTGCAATGGAAATTCCACTTACTGTGTATATCTTAGGTTTCTCTTCCCTTCCTATATTTCCCTGGGAATTGGGGCAGTATGGATTCTTGTTCCACACCCATGGCTTTGTCTTTGCCTTTTTTTTTTCTGAATAATTTTCCCCAACTGCATTTCCATGGAGCAGCTGTTTGTGTTTAAAAACCACCTGCACAAGTAGTTCTGTTTTCAGTGGAAGAAAATGTTGCTTGTAAAAGGAAAAAGCCCTAAGGTGTTGGAGTTTGCTGGGAGTTTTAATTCGATGCGTATTTTTTCCTACTGATTGATGACTGTTCGAAGTGCAACTTTAGCCCTTGATAACTAATGAAACTGGGTGGTACTAACAGTCACCGTCTGGCACAGTGATGTGTAGTTAAACTGAGCCCCTGTGAGGAAGGAGATTGGGTTTTGACCCAGCAGGAAAATCCTAGACCCCTAATTTTAGCAGAGGAGAGAGTGAGAGATGGTGAAAGAGAAGCAGTATCTTCATAGAGAGCAAAACTGCTGTGCAAAAGGCTGAACTCTTGCATGGTTGGGCAAGGACTAAGAAAATGTGACACATGCAGAACACAAGATCTCCTAGGAAAGGAGGATGGGCACCAGGGGAAAATCTCACCTTCATTTAAAGCTCGTGGGAATTTTGGGGACTTTTTCTCAAGGGCTCCTGAAGTATAATGGGGAGCGATAACATTATTTCCCAGCCATGGCTAATCTCGAGGAGCTGAGGCTTATGTTACGCTCGTGTATTGTGCTGGGTGTTTGTGAAGCCATCAAGTGCAGCCAGAAGTGGTCCTGAGCCCAGCCCAGCCCCGGGAAAGCCCTGTTTGCTCTCCCCAGGGGCCCTCCTTGGCCTTTCTCCTGCTGCTCCTAACGCCCTCCCACCTCTTACTCCTCTTCAATTCTCCTTGCTATGGCATGATTTTACTTTAATTTCTTTCCAAGTGGTATTAATTCTTTAATTTTCAAAGAGCCAGCTGGACTGAGTACCCGAATCCTCTCCAGTTTCCCAAAAAGCTCCTGTGTGCTTGGTGCTGCCTCTGCTTGGCAGCGTGTGATGCTCGCAGGAGAAGTAACCACTTCAGGCCAACAGTAAATGACAACAAATTCTGGCTTTCAGTCCTAGTTGAGGCCATTAGATGATGATTTCTTGCTGCAGAGCTGGCACCAAACCTCTGCTGACCAGGGCTATAGTAGAAGGTCAGTTATACGTCCCATCCCAGATGATGGAAACAGTAGCAGTGAGGGTGGTAGCAAGCTAAGAAATAAATTGACCAAGGTTTGAAGAGCTTTACACCATTATTAACAGATATCTAGGTATATTTATATATATTTTCATATGTATTTAGGACTTAATGAGTATACTTGTTTATTCTGCCATCAATCCCATCCAAACTGAAGAAATTGCCAAAAGCCAGGCTAGCTGTGTGTCCCTGGAGCATAAAAAACCTGATTCCTACCTCCACTGCCTCCCAGTCTTCCCTTCTCCCTACCTGCAGCTTTGCTGTCCATAGGTAGCAGTGACTGTCCTCCAGCTGGGCTTTGGGTGGGATGGTGGAGCCTTCTTCATGCCAGCCAGACTCCTTTGCAGTAAACTGGAGAAATTGGAGAGGTCTTGGCATACCATGGCTTGTAAAGGTCTTGTAAATGGCTCGTTCAAAAAAGAATTTCCAAATGGAAACAGCACTGTGCTTAAATTTAAAGTAGCTTTGATAGGAAAGAGCGGTAAATATAAGCCTTTCCACCTCTGCGGGTATATTGTAAATGCCAGACAGTGGAAAACCAGTAAAGAAAAAAGCATCTGAAAGCAAAGACAGCACTTGGGAAGTTAGACTCGCTTTTTGGCTGTGTATGAGCTGAGCCCAGGAGGCATTTCAGACACAACTGGTTTTAGCATAAAGGCCACTGCTGGGTGTTGTTTGGGAAACCACCTGGTGTTGTGCACTGGTGGAAGCTGCTCTTGCCATACAAATCCCATGGGAATCACCAGGGGCTGGCAGCCACCATTGGTGTTTTAGGAGGGCTGTCTGTGCAAAAAAACCATTATTTTCTCACTCAGTGCATCTTAGGCCTTAGAAACTGAGGAAGAGTTTGGTGGAAAGCATCCTGCTGGGTTCTGATCACTGTAACAAGATGGAAAACTCCACAAACTATTTTGGCATGAGGGTGGTACATTTGGGATGTGTGAGAGGGAGGGAAACCAAGGCAGATGAGCAGATGACACCTGATGGCCAAACAACAAAGGGACCCCCAGTCGAGGAGTTCTGACTGTGATCACTGTCCTCAGGGGAGGTGGCTTCTGTCTCCTGACATGGACACTGTTGTGTTTATCTAAAATCACAGAGCTGTAAAACTGGAGCTCAATGTTTGCAGGGTAAAGAAGTGACTTCACTGGGAAGGGCTCCTTAACAGGGCTGAAAGAAAAATGGGCAAATCCATCATTGCTCCTTACTCAGCCTTCATGTAGGTTATCTTTCTATCAGTATTCTGCTAATCTCAGAGCATCAGAGCTTTGTTTGTGTAGATGCTGGTGTCTAAATAGGTCTGAATAGAATTTCAAACATTATATTCATTTATAAATGTCACTGCTCACAATCATGTAGCCAAGAGAAGCAGTTCTGCAAGACCTGCATGACTAAAATTTAAACAGGTTGCAAGAAACCACAGCAGTGTGGCTGGTTTGCTAAAGGAGTGTTATTTGCTGAAGAAATCACCATGTAATGCTTAATAACAACAGCAGAGAGTGTGGTTGCATGCATTTCATGAAAGAAGTGGAGAAAGTGCTCTAGACAACCTTTTCATTGCTATTTTGGAGCACAGATTCAGTTTCTGAGTGCTTGCAAAATATCTGTTGTCATCTGCTCATGCAGAACTTCTCTGTGACACCTCTGCAGGCAGGTGCTTTAAGTGTATATATAAATTCATCTTCGTAGTGGCCACTAGTGCCACAACAAATGTCATTCCAAACAAACTCTCTGCTACAGGCTGTGTTGGAAATCATCATTTAACACATCATTTAGAGTACATCAGAGTGAATCTCACGCAACCTGACCTTAAAAATTCCCTTCTGAAATTAACTCTTTTTTTAACATTTTGACATTAAGAATAGAGGCTATGTGTTTGAAACACGTGGCTACTTTGGTTTGGTACTGAGCATTGAGAAATGAGGGTTTATAGTGCAACGGCTAATTATTATTTGTCATGTGAATTTCACAAAGTAAATCACAGTGTGTATACAAAAATTACACAGATAGCCTGTATGCTTGCTAATTTATTAAAATTCATGTTGCTGGGCCCAAGAGGGCTGCCCAGGAGTAATCCTCTCTGCTCTCCCAGCCTGTGCAGGAGAAATCTAGAAGATAGGATCTCAAACCATTTGCCAACTTTCCCCCTGTGGTCAGTGAGGATGCATAACTTTCCTTTTATTAACACAATTAAATTCAGTGGGTCCTTTCAGCTGATTGAATTCATGCATTGCAAGTGGCCGTGCAGTTCCATGTGGCCGTTCAGGCGTTGCATGCAGAGCTGGTGTATTTTTGGAAGGGCTCCATGCCTTACCAGGAAAATAGAGAGAAACTTCTGAGAGACAGCCCTCCCACCCTTCATCTTGATTTATAGTGCACATTATGATTTTGAATGGTATTTTCAATCAGGTAGGATGAGCTGTGACTGTCCTTTGTTTCCAGTCCATGCATTCAAGCTGGCTGTTTTCTATCTTCTCTTGGGTTCTTGTCCACCCCACACAGCTCTCTAAGCTGTAAAACAAGAGAGCAATTACTCTTTGTAGCACCTACTATCCATCTAACCTACATTTTCGCTCTCATCTTGGAGTCAATGCTGCCTTAGATAAAAATCAGTGCTCTGGGTTCAGTGTGTTCCTGTTCCAGCACACAGAAAGGGTGTGAACAGTTACATATTTATTCAGACTTGTGCCTTATAAAGTACATGGCTGCAGAGACAAATTCTTCTGGATTGTTTGTTTTACGGTGCTGTTAAAAAGGGTGACTCTGGCTAATGCCAGCTGATGAGTTCAACTGTAAAATTATGGTAACATGACAGAAGAAAAAGCAGAAGAAACAACAAAATTCAGGATGCTGAGCCAGGAGAACAGAACTGCCACCATCCTCCAGCCTGTGCTCTTCCATGTCATTTTTATAATTTTATAAACCCATTTTCCAACCCCACCTTTCCCTATGACTTTCCCATTGTATGCAGTCTGTGCAAATATCTGTTTTATAACATGTTTATCACAAAGCAATGTGGGCTGTACACCAAGTAATGTTCCTTCTCTGACAGCTAAACAAACACTTGAATTGTTGTCCTCTCTGTCCAAAAGGCAGTCAGGGCTCTTCTGTTGCCCTCAGCGGAGTCAGGATTTCATGATGGGAATGTTTCATGTCTTGCTCTTCACTTTGGGTGTGTTTTTGGTGACTTTACAGCAGATCTCTCTGTACAATCCTAGTTGTTTTCTTTGATCAAGCTGGCATCTTCAATATTGGCATGTCCCCAGCTGTGTAAGCAGTGTCTTTCCCCCCTTCCCACAGTGCACAGGGGGTCACTGGCACGGGTGCCAGTAGTCATTCTGAGCCTCTTTGTGCCACAGCCATGAGTGTCTGACACGGCGCTTTGGGGCAGGTGAACGAGGCTGGTATCAGACCAGCTCTGCAGCCTCCTGGGGACTGCCCTGGAGCAGCTAAATATATTTTTCCTAGTACATGACTTCACCACAGCAGCAGTGAGATACCATCTTGCCCTTTGTGTTCGGGCTGGATGACATTTTCTCCTTTCCCAAGCGGCCCCGTCCCGGCTGGCAGGGAGGAGCGGCACAGCCCTCAGTCACTGCCCGGCAGCTTGCCCAGATCTCCCTGATAAGGAGCAGGGAGCTGGGAAACACCAGGCTGGGTTTCTGTTTTGGTGCTCAAGCTGGTCTCGATACCATATTCTGGATTTGAGCTTGAAGAGGAATATTTTTGAGGGCTGCTTATGGAATAGCACTTGGCCTTGCTTTTCTTCCCTGGGAGCGTTGGGTAACAGGCATTCCTGTCAATACTCATTTTTATTTGTTTTGCTCGTTATTAAATGTGAGCAAACATTCGGGTCTGTGGATGTGTGTGGATGTATCCATGTGCTGTGCTTGTCCCTCCACACGCACGCACAGGCTGCTGCTATAATTAGTTCTGCTTGGGAAGAGTGGCAGGAGGAAGGGGGAGCAGCTGGGTGCTGACACGACCTTCCCAGCCCCTGGGCTCTGAGGTCACTCGTGTCCTTCTGAACGCACCTCGCATCACCAGCTGATTTGCAAAGAGGTTAATTTGAAAAGAACCTCACTTTTGGTATTTGCAGGGTTTTCATTTTAGAGCCTTCACCCCAAGGTCTGCAGTGAGGTCAGGTCTAACAGCTGGATTCACACCTGCATAGGCTGGGTCTTCCCAACAGCAGGTTGGGCCTCCCACGTGCAACCTGGATGTGAAGTTCCTCTCATCTGAAGGCTCCATTGGTTGCTTAAATGCTACACTTAAATACTACAGAAAATATCACAGAATTCCGTGTACGCATGGAGTTGGCATCTTATAACTTGCAAATTTTGCAAGGTCAATCACTTATTGATTGTAACTCCAAGCTCCCCAAAGACTCACCATACCTGGCACAATATTTTTGTAGGTGTTGACAATTAATAGAACGAAACAAATCAGATGCTATCTGAAGCAGTGATATACCCCAGAAAAGAAAGGGCACAAAATTCCCCAAAGCATAAATCATTAATTATTAATTTTTACCAAATGCATGTGACAGGAATATGGCTGGCACCAGTACAGAGGCACCATTAAAAAGGAAGAGCACCATTTTAGGGTTGGACCAAGTAATTTATTTTCTGGGAAGCCTTTAGCAGAATCTATCCATTTGTGGGGTTTAAAGAGTTTCGTTCACTTATTTACTTTGGATTTTTGTGTTAATTTTCATCCCCTTTTGTACTTCCTTGGACAAAATCCAAACAGGCAGAGTAACTAGAGAAAAGCTGTTCTCACTGTAGGGAAATAATGTATTATGCTAATTCCAATTAAAGGAAATATCTTAAACTGCAAATATAGCCTTCAAGAGAGAAATGAAAAGTGTGGAAATTAACATTCTTGCCAGATTTTCAGCTCAGTTCTGCATACTCAGGGGGTTTGGGTCAGGCTCAGATAAGCATCCAAAATTTGGGGATGTTTATCCAAACGTTATTTCTGAACCTTCTAAGCTCACTCCTGACTAATGGTAATGGAGTTAGTGGTAGCAGGATATGAATGTACAACATTTAGCTTAGAAATTGGCAGCTCCTCATCGTTTCACAGCTAGGAGCCTTTGACCAAATATCAACTCTGCTAACCAAAACAAAATCAAATAATGCCTTGACTTGGTCTCCAGCCATACCACCTTAGCTGCAGCCCTGGAAGACCTTCCAAGCAGGGCTGGGACAAGGCAAGCTTGGCTGGGGGACCTCCATGGAAAATATTGATGTTACTGGAAGCATCCCCTGTGATTCAGGAGGTGACACTTTCCCCAGGTCAGCGTTGAACCCATGTAATGGTTACATGTACAGAGATGTCCTTTCAGATTTGGGAAATTTCAGAGGGCTGGTGGGTCACTAAAGATCTTTTCTTAAAGGCTCATACATTAACCCCATGTTCACCTGAAATGTCAAGGCAATCACCAACCCCATTACACCACCAGTGAGGTCCTGACAGGATGTGGTTCTCCCACTTCACTGGTTGCTGCTCCATCCCTGTGCTTGTTCAGTCATGATGACACAAGCTCCCTGTAGAGTTTACTGTTAGAAGTGTTTGAAATATTTTTCCAATGAAATGAGAGGAAGATGGTTGACGATCATGAATTACCTCCTGAAGAAACAGGTCTTTTTCTCTGTTTTTGCCATCACACCCTTGGCCTTAAACACAGGGGAGCAGAGCTGCATTCTGCTGCTCTGCTATAGACAGCTTCCAACTTATTGTTTTACCATTTAACCTTTTACCATAATGAGAAAGCCATAATATCAGCTAAGGAGGTGCTGTAGGTCTATCCTGCATGGATATCATCCTTCAAAACACCATCAGGTGCTCCCGAGTCACTCATCCATCTTTATTCCCCATACATTTGATTTTAGTCAAAGGGTGTCACCCTAAGTAGTTGTATTTGAACATTGAAATTCATGCCAGGAATAAATCCATCCAAGTGCAAATTCTCCCCTAGTAAAAAAGCACCAAAATGCTCAGTGAAGCTCTATCAGGAATGAATTTGACCACATGAACTTGGATTGCAGGTACATAGTCTAGCCCTTAAAATCCCTTCTGATTTGCTCAGACTTACCTCTGAATCACAGATAGTAAATCTGCAGGGTTGTAATAGAAGATATCCTATTGAAAGTTCTAGTTTGAAGAAAGAAAAGTCTGTCATTGAGAGAAATAACAGACATCGTAAAAACATGGTAAGAAATGTTCAAAATATATTTGAATATAGTCTTTAAGCTATAGGATTTTTTAAAAGTTCAATGATTTCTCATTCAAGATATGTTGTGAAATACATTTTATAAAGCTTTGCTGGTGTTCTTGCTATTTTCCTTGCATCTTCCTCCTGAAACCAGCAGAAATAATCCCTAACTTTCTACCAGATCCTCTATTAACAAGCTTATTAACAAGCAAGTAGATGTTCTACTGCAGAAGATTTTGACAGCTTAAACTAAGTACCTGTTTCCATCTAATGTAGGTTTGGCAGGACGCTGTGTTTGGTGTAGCTCATGCCACTCAGATGTCAATTTTTTCTTCATTAGGCCAATAAATTAGTGAACTACACCATGCTCTAAAACTCGCATCAATCTCCCATCACATTCATTCTTTTTTTTTGTTGTTTGTGGTTGCCTTCTCCTTCCAAGGGAAATGAGCGACTTGAATTTGAAGTGGGTGCTTGGGTTAGGAAGTGAATTTTGTGTGTGTGTTTGTGCTATAACATCAATGATCACAGCAGCTGCATCAGGAGTATTTTAGCATCCAGAAGAATGAAAGTTTGTGGGGGGATCCCTGCCCAATAAATTCAGTACTTATCACTGTCAATGTCATCAAGATGTGACCAAAGATATTTAGAAGGAACAGAGAAAATGTCAACAATCTGAATTGCCTGGTGCTTGTAGAAATAGTTCTTGCGAGTCATTGTGGTAGCTGGTTTTGGTTTTAGAAAAAGCAGAAATGGCAGAAAAACTGTTCCAAATGGTCATGAAGACGTGATGGGCTTCTGTAATTTCAGGGAGAAAAATCAGAAAATCATGCAACATATGACTGTTGATAGCTGCAAGAGGAACAATGCTTTCCATCCTGAAACACTTCGTACCATCAGTGTTTCAACAGCTCCTATTTAGACATTAAAAAGAAGACATTTTTTATTATGATTTCTGCCTTGGGCTGATCAACAAAGTAGAAGAAAGCAAGCAGGAGTGTATGGTTGCTTATCCTTCCTTCTTGTTTCCTTTTACTCTTAAGTTCTCGGAAGGTCGTAAAACAGAGAAATAAAAAAGCCACTAAAGTGTAGTTTTGTTAACTTTATCTTCTGAACATTAAACATTGTTTCAAATTTCTTACGGTACATAAAATGTTTTGCCTTGCTGTATCATGTGTACAGAACTTCAAAAAGTAAATGTGACAGCTCAGAAAACGTAATGGATGTGTAATAACACCTCTTTAGATCTCCTGTTTTTAGCACAGCATCTTTTTGTTCCCAAAGGTGCTTTTAACATGATATCTAAAGCTATTTCTGAAGTCATTTATTTTTGCATGGTGATAGGTCTTATTTTGTAATTAGCCCATGCTTCTATCTTGCTAGAGTGTGTGAGCTCCCCTGAAATGTTTAGTCCTCATCAATCCTTTTTGTTTCCCTTCCAAAGGCATCCACCCTAATAACTCCCATTTCATGGATGCAGTACATCCCAGCTGCCTTCAGCACCTTCTATGAAAACATTTGGAAATTGTTGCATTGGAACGGAGCTCAGTTCTTTTTGTTGGATGTTTTCAACATAAAGAAGTTTCTCCTGTTTGCTTTAAATTCATTCAGCACATGAACTTCAGCAGATGGTTTTTAACCACATTTGTCCCACATCCTGTCACCGCCGGCCACCGCGGTGCTGCGAGAGGGCTGCAAGCAGCAGGCACACCACTGGAGACCTGGGTTGCCCCATGGAGCTGGAGTTTGGGCAGACACGAGTTGCTGAATCATGATTTAGTCTATTTGGGGCATCTCTTGTGCGTCCAGGCATAATTTGTTGTGATGTGAACTGGTACGAGCGCAGTGGGAATGGCGGCATCGCTGACGCTCGTTAATCTGCTATCATTTGCATATATGCAATGCAGTGAGGTTAACAGGATTTCCCTGATGCCCTGTCAGTGGCAGCTATGGGGTTGGTTTCCTCCAGTGTGTCAAGGTTGCTGTTAATCAGTCACCATCAGGCTTTTTGTGCCAGCTCCTCTGCTCAGTCTGCTGCTGTTTCCACAGGAACAGCTGCACTGGGGAGGGGCTTCAGGTGCCAGCACAGGGCCAAAAAAGCTCCAGTGGTAAAAAGAACAAATTTTAATATTCAGTGCAAAGTTTTGTCCCCTCATGTCTTCATAAGCCACCACAAAGGGAAGTTTGAAGGCATGAATGATGCTCTAAGTTTTAGCTTTCATGGCCACTGGGTAAGAAACACATGGCTGCACTCAGTCTCTTGGGGTGGCAAAGCCTCCAGGGGAAGTTGGGGAGTGGCTCCACATGCAGCAGGGGCAGTGGGGCTATGGCATTAGCAAAGGAGGTTTATGAATCTTACCCTCATGCATTAACAATCTTGGGTACCCTGTGTCGGCTCTTTGCATACAAAATTCCTTGGAATGTGACCAAGTGAGCGCTCACTGACATTGGGTGCGGGTGCAAAAGGGGTGATTGTGGTGGGACGCTCCTCGAGTGGCCTGGAAGTGGCAGGAAGCTTGGAAGTACAGGCATGGATAAAAGCTTGATAAATAAGATGATGTGAAACTGAATCATTGCATAGAGATGAATCAAAATTATAAAATCAATAGGTATCGATCTGTATATATCACACAAATAACTGTGCCTGAAGAGGTGCCCAGATTTAACATGCTGATTATACGGCAGTCAGTGGAAATAACCTGAGATCTGAAGAGCTATTACGTTTTAGTTGTTCAGTGCTGCAGCTGAAGCTGACAATATCATAGCTGAAGTCTCTTTTAAATTTTGTCCTGCTTGAAGTTCTTGGTAACAAGTATATTTAATCAACAAACCAGAAGCGAAGAACAGATTTTTGGCTTACAAAATACTCTTGAGCTATCTAAAGCTGGAGTCCAAACACTACAAATTCTTCTAAAAATATACATCTTTCATTTTAACTTCCATTTGCTTTTACTACTGGCCTCACTCATGCAAGCCAAGGTCACTGCACTTCAGATGTGTCTGCTGGACACTTGGCTACTGACTGGAGTTGCAATGAATCACCTGGAACAACATCATCTGTGGTCACCACACTCTTTGCACGGCTGGTTGGAAATCAGGTCAACAAGGTCTTTGTTATATCCTGTTCATATAAACCCCATTTATATCTTATTCTTTTTGTACCCCTTAAACTGGTGGAGGTGCACTCTATCAAAAGAAACAGGATTTACTGGAGTTTTGGGGGTTTTGGTCAGTCTTTGCCTCTGGCATTGACCTTCCTCCTTCTTTCCCATCAGTGGATGCATTAAGGAAGGCAGGATGTGCTTAACTCAATGTTGGGAGTAGCTGTCATTATTATTGCTTTCTTCAAGGTTATTGTCATGTTCTTTTTTCCCCAAATTTTGTCTCCTAAACTCGGGGTAGATACAAACCTAATAGATGTGTAAAAAGGCTTCAGATCAGTTACTTGTCATACATGGGCAGGCACAGGCTGAATCTGCTGCAGAATTACTTCCCATCTTTATTCATGGATTGAGAATGTTCATTTTCCTTTGCTGGATTAGATTTGCTGTGTAGATTTCTGGGCATATAAATGATATTTTGGAATGAAACCCTCACATTTTATAAATCATTCAAACCAATTCAGTTTCTTCTTTCCATAGAAGTATTTCCTGGTCCACAGTAACCTCGATCTAAACCTACTGTTTTCCATTTGAGACAAAATTCATGGATTAATTTAGAGAATGAAATAATTAAGTAATTCTGAAGTGCTAATGAGCACTCATAACTCCCACTTGCATCTTTTATAGCACTGTTAAATGCACCACAAGCTCTAGGGAAAATTGTGGTCATTCATATCGCGACAGATATTCTTACTTTATCACCCAAGCTGACAGACGTCCTTCATGCAACACACAACTGGCTGGAGCTTCTGTTCACAGTGCCTGGCAGCTTCTAGCTCCCATTTATTTCTGGAGGGCTCACAAATATAGCACTAAAATACTGTGCTCCAACCCTCTGGTCCTGCAGCTGAAGGCAGTGGGAGGATCCAGGACTGACTTTTGTCTGGAGCTGAAGCAGCTCCTCCATCTACAGCCCTGGGACAGCCCAGGACTGGTCTGAATGTCCTGTCTGACCCCAGGAGTGGCAGGAACCTTGTATGGAAATGGGACTCTCTCTGGGCTTGATCAACACTTCTGGCCACCAGTTCAGCCCCAAGGTAGCCAATGCTCCCATGTCAGTGCTGTGTTCAGGACTTGGAGCTGCTGGTGTTTCCCTGGGGAATATGTGACAATCCTGATCTCAGGATGACTCCTTGAAAAGCCCACAAAGATGACCACCTTCCTCAGCCAAAACATCCTGCACCAGCTCCTTAACCCAGTGCATCTCCTGGATTGTCCATGTGATCATTCCAGCACAGGGAAGCATAAGGAAAGAAATTCTCTTTGGTGCCTATACTGGTATTACTATACTGGATTCTCAGCAACACAGATCATGCAGCCTCTGAAATCCTTTCTGGTGGAAAGACATCTGTTCTTAACACATTGCCTCATTTTGCTTCTATGGACCCAAAAAGCTGTAACTGAGCACATGCCCATTCACTGCTGCTTTTTGCAGCCAGTTAGTGAGGTTTAGGAGCACACAGTGGAGTGGTTGGGACAGTTTCTCCCCCTCTGACTGGTGGGGATCGTGATCCATCTTATGCTCAGCACTTGCATGATTGCTGGAGGACTCCTAGCAACAAGACTTGACATCATGAACTCCGTTTCACATTTCTGCCACAAAGTCAAAGGCAGAGTTTGATGTATCCTCCCCAAAACTGCTTCTATAGGAGGAGCTTTCATTTATGGCACCAATCAGCACAATGTGCTTACGTTTAAAGATCTGTTCCAAAGTATCAACTGCTCATTTCCAAGGCTAAAATATTTTCCTAGCTAAAAGAGGAGAGATAAAGTAGAATTTCTGCTACAGATGAGCCATATTAAAGAATGCAGACCTGTTTTAACTGGCAGTGACCAGCAGACTCTCACTATTTATCCATGAGAAGCTGTAAGCACCACCAGGCAGAGAGGAGTTTCTGTTCATTGCAGTCAAAGAAAAGGAAGAAAAAACAACTTCTCGATGAATGAAAATTATGTGAAAATATTGCATGAGAATCTGCCACTGATTTTCTCCATGAGCAGAACTCTGTATTCCATCTGTAAAAATAAAATGGTAATCTTCCCATCTGGCACACTTTTTATCCCATCCATGCCAACTGTAAGATTTCAGAGTATCATGTTTATTATTTTTCTACCCACAAAGGGTCCCAGCTTCCACTGGGACCTCTAGGTGCTACTGTAATGCTAATAATGCTAATATTCATAATTCTGCTAGTGGCAAATTTAGCCCAACATCTTATGCTTAAATAAATTGCATGGAAATAAATGGTTATAAAACAGCTTCCATCCTCCTTCAAATTCTGCAGGTCATTTTGCATCTGCAAAACTCAGCTTGTGGATTGATATGCATCTTATATGTTGTATCTTGGGAATGTTTTCTCTATGAATCTCACAAAAAAAATCGGCAGTATGAATTGTGGATTAAAAAAAAAAAAAAANTATCAGTATGGTGCTAAATTACCAAGTTTGAAATTTCTTCAGCAAATAAGGGATGCATGCCAGAACACAAGTGCCCCGAGGGATCTGAGTCTTAGGGGAAAAAGCCCTTAATCTCCAAGTTTATAGGTAGCAGCACTTTCCTGAAATTGGAAAATGTTCAACTCATTTATGAAAGAAATCTGCCACAAGGATACGCTGATGTTCACAGCTATTTCATTAATAACCCATTGTGATCCATGGGTTATAGGACAGGTTTATTTGGACACCTGCATCAAATATATTCTCCCCCCTCCCTGCCCTGAATTTTCCCAATGAGCAAAATCTTTTTAGAGCAAACCAGGTAGCTCTCAGGGTAAGATTTTTCCAAATGCAGCAGGCACCTTTGCCCATGTGTGACTAATTTATGTGAAGCAGCACTTCTCCTGCACGCCCAGGTGGGCTGCTGTGCACGCACGGGGCCAGTTAAGCATTTACTGCTCAGGACCCTGAGCACAGCCAGGGTGGGGGACACGAAGGGCTCTGCCCGCCCGTGTTGGGGAGCCTGAGCCACTCACAGGGCACTACTGCCCGAACACTTTATGGCTTAATCCCAGGGAGATCGCCCGTGTATGGGATAAAGATCAGCTTTGCATGTTCCTCCACCAGCTGAATAAATTAACATTCCTGAATTTCAGTTCCTGGATTTATCTACCAAGCGTGACTTGAACCGTTGATGGTGATTTTTGTGTATTTATAGTTTCATTACAAGCCCATAACAAAAAATTCTCCCTCTCCTACCCACACATAAATAATGTTTAATACTACCATCAGGGTTTGGCAAGGCAGATATTTTGGAGGCACTGTGGATCCTCAGCCTGCCTTTAGCAGGGCATCTCTCTACTTGCAGGCAAGTGCTTTGCAAAAGGAGGAGGATTAATCATCGCTACTAGAGCCCTCACTTTCATCCACAACCTTCTCTTCCTGGGGATGATGAGTTAATTCAGCTGGAACAATGTTAGTTCATCAAGTTTTGTGGTTTATCTGAAAATCGAATGGCAGTAATTTCATATGGCAACAGACTTAATGCTCATTTAGTTCAGGTTTTAGACAACTCTGATCGATGATCACAATGAGTTTAATACAAAACATAGGAGGGATGAAACTGTAACATTGGTGCTTTCAGGCAGGTTTTCTTCCCTGCTGTAGAGCTGGTTGTGCTGGCTGTGTGCACGTGTGTTTCTGTGTGTATCTGCTTCTTCTGAACCTCCCCCAGAACCATCCACACATGTGACACTTTAAATAGCAAATGCAAACCTGAAAATTTTAACATGAGTGTTTGACTTTTTATTGGGTGATAAATTGCTTCTTACTCTTATAAAGTCCACAGGTGTTTATGCCCACTCTCGCACGCCTAGTTAAAACTTTGGCTACAACAGGAATGCTTTGAAAATAGCCAGTCACTCCTAAAATTGATTATTAAAATAGAATTACCTGTTATGCATCACATTAATTCTTGTTGTGTAAAGTTCTGTTGTTTAACCCCTTCAGACTCCTTTAGCCTGGCATATTTTCCCTGCTTCCATATTTTTTTCTTCATCCTTTTGGCTTGCAAATTCTGCTTTCAGATCACGAATAGTGCCTAATCCCAAATGGTTCCCCAGGACTTGCTCCCACACAACCTCCTTGTGTGGCTCTTCACATGCCATGAGGGCTCTGGGACTGGAAGGAGTCTTCCAAAGGAGGCCCTCAAATTATTTGTCAAATGAGAAGGCTTGAAAAATACAAAATTGGAAGAAATGGAGAGTTGATTGAACCTTGTTGAATTCTTATGCACATACAAAGGAAGTCTGAAAAATCCTTCCTACCTCCTAGATATGATGTCTTCTCAGGGAGTATTTCTTAGGAATCTTCCATTTTTAGGGCAGCTTCTCCTAAAAGTTGTGTTTTCAGGCAGAGAAGCAGCAGCTACATTGGTTGGGAGCTCTGGCCACCCCATGTGGACCCTCTGTTGGCTTCATGAGTCCCACTGCTCCATCTCCAGATGAACATAACATGGGAAGCAGGAGTGGGTACAAACCTGAGGGTTTTATTCAGTTGTATTTCAACAAGGATGAATGAGAGAGTCATAAAATGACCCAAACAGGTGCTTTTTTGGTCATGTTGGTAGGATTTGGAGGGCTATGCTCAAGGTCTTTTACTCTCTGGGTGGTTAAGAAAGAAAAGAGCCTTCCAGGCTGCCCAGCACATGGGGAAATGCAGAACAAGGGCATCTCCAATGGAATTTCCCAGATTCTCCAGGATTTTGGCTTCCTTTCAAAACACGAGACAGGTGAAGCACAGAAAAACACAGCTTCTGCGTGGAGAGGAGGCCAACACCCACATCAGTCAGCCTTGCCTTGCCTTGCCCTGGCTCTTGTAGGTGCTAAGACAAGCTGGCTAATGTGTGTTTCTCCCCAGACTTTTACTGTAGCCAAACTCGTGCCAGACTCATCCGGCAGGGGCTGTCTCACCCTGTGGGTACAGTAACCTTGAGTGTGAAAATGGCCCTGGTTGGATTTGAGGGCTTCCAGACTCTTCTGTAATGGAAGTAATGAACACTCCAAAGGAAAACAGCAACAGTCCTCAGCATCCACAGCACGTGCCTTGGCAGGGAGAACTAGGGAAAGGTTTGGAGGAGGAAAGCATTGCAAGGAGTGTGCTCACAGCAGGGGTGTGGACCAGCAGCACTGCATCCCTCAGCATCAAATTTGGGGTGTGCTGTGACGACCGTGGTTTGTTTGCAGTAAGGCAAACATCTTGTCCTGCCACAAGGAAGGATTTCCTCCCCAAGACAGGAGTAAAATCACCCAGGCAGGCAGATACCAGCTACTGACACATTTTTACATTTTCCTGATTGAAGAAGTAGGTAAATCTGCTGTGATTTCCCTTCTTCTGGTTTGCAGTAACACACAATATCCAAAAAGTTTCAGACTTAAAACCCAGTGGCACAGCTCGGTGTCTGCCAGAAAACTCCTTCCCACCAGGCAGCCCCTGCTTGAGGAGTGTGGGTACCACCAGCTGTGATGGCACCAACACCCACCCTCACCCTTAGAATGTGATGGCTGATGCTGGCACACTTGAGTACAGGACATGAGGGCACTGGTCTGCTGGGATCACTCACACCAGGATGAGAATACAGGGTTGGGCTGTCTAGCTCAGATCGGGATATGAAGGAACATGCTATTTTAGAGCCCACATTTTAATGGGAGAGAAAAAGGTAAAGCCTTTCTGCTTAGTATTTGGGTAATTGACTTCTGCCAGTAGCAGCTGTGTGTTGTTACAGACCATAAGAGGGGGTGCAGCAGCGCTTGTGAGAGCATGGGGATGGCTTCACCCACACCTGGACCCCAACACTACCAGGGACACTCACGTGTCCCTACTGTGTATCCTCCCTGCGTGGGCACCGTGCATTCCCGACGGACTGTGCTGTGACTGCTCAGCAATCGGGGAGAGCAGACCAGCACACGCTCTGCCACTGCGCACGGCTGGGGCTGCGTGTGCTCCGCAGCTCCCCGAGCACAGCTCTGTCCCCACAGGCATCGCAGAGGTCCTTCAACTTTTTTATTGCCTGCACATGCACCACTGTAACTTTTTTGCAAGGATACGGCGTCGTTTATGTTTTTTCCCCTGAAGGCAGTAGGTACTTTCGGGAGGCAGGGGGATAATGTGTGGTTTTTTGCACACCCCTCATCTCACACTGGTAGATGTCCCGCTCTGCCTGGCTATGGCAGGGTTGGGGGAGGGCAGCTGTGGGAGTCCCTGACTCAGCTGGATGTTCCGGGCTTCGCTGCCAAAAGGGGACCCCCTCCACTGGCGGGGTGAGCCCCAGGGGCCCCTGGAGCCCTGCACTGCCCTGGGGAAGGGGGTACAGGGCACAGCTCTGATCCCCCTGCATCCCACAGCCGGGCTGGGGGGAGGAAACCCACCCTCCAGCAGTGCCGGCAAAGCCAGTCTGACCCGAGCAAATGAAAATAATCAAAAGTAATTAGAAGCGTGCTGGACTGCTCCTCAGAGATCTGTGCGAGAGAATAAACATGCCGGAGCCCTCCGAGCCACTGCAAAGGCCCATGTCTGAGCTGTTAGGTGCCCTGACCTTGTCCACATAAAGACGTGATTTATGAAGTGCAGGGCACAGCAGCAGGGCTTCTGTCTTCTCCAGGAGAACCAAATTACTGAGGTGGAGATTAACATGCTTTCAGTTGGGCCCATTTCCAGACCAAGGGAAATTTCTTATTTACATTTTTTTACCTTTAATTTTCTCCTCCTCTCCCTCACTTGAAAACCGCCTTTTGGCTGGGAGGGATGAGCCAGGCAGCGTGTGAGGGCAGGAGGGGTAGCAGGGACAGGGCACCGACAAGGGGGGCACTGCAATGCCCACCCCACTTCTTCATCAACTGCTGGAAATTATCTGACTCTTCCCCCTGAAATCAGCAGCAGCACTTGTGTTTTCACCTGTTTTTTTCCTTTTTTTTCAAGTTGGTATCCACCACACAGGGTGGGAGGAATTGACATGCAGAAACTGTGTTGCCTTTTGTTCTTTTTGTTGTTTCCCAGGTCTGTCCTGGAGCATTTGGATATGTCAGAAGACCCTTGTTTTCTATGTGTTTGTTTCGCTTTGCTTTTCCTTTCTCTCTTCACGTTAATGCACTCACCCAGTGTTTCGAACACTCATCACAGTGTTAGCCAGGATGCTCAGTGTCGTGTTTAGTCACCTTGAGATATATAACATTAAACCCCTCTCAAAAAGGTGGTTGTGAAGTGGCTTGTCTACAAACGAAAGGACAATATTAAGCCTAATATGAACATTTATGGTATTTAAAAAATCACCAGTGACTTGTCTGATTTTCCCCCATTGTCCTCAGCAGCGTTTGGCCCCAGGAAGCCCATTAAATGTGGACAGTGCCGTTATTTCATCTGGCTGTGGCCGAGCTGCTTTGCTTTGCTTTAATGATGTGCTGGAATGCACGATGCCCATAGGGTCTCCATTAGAAGAACTTTTACTTCTGGGACGACCATGAAGTTAAAGGCTTAAAAGAGGCATCAGTTTACAGCCTGGTGGGAATTACTAGCAGACTGGAGTACTAACTCCTGACTGCTTCACTAATAGAGCGACTTGTTTTAAATAAACAATTGCCAACGGGACCCTGTGGAAATATTTGGGCCTCTTGAAGCACCCACCGAACCCTCCGAGGGGAGAGGGGAAAGGCGGCAAGAGATGTTGAAAAGATTTTCTCTTGAAAGAAGAAATACATCGCCGTGAGTTGCTGTGTGTATCCACACCCCCGGGTCGGGATGTTGGAGGTCCCGACCGGCGGCAGGGCCAGGCTTGACCCCCCGCGCGTCTTAGCCGCGAACCCCTTCGGCTCGGGGGCATGAGCCTTCCTCCCCCTCTTCTTCTTCCTCCTCCTCCTCCTCCTCCTCTGGCCGCGCTGGCTTACAGCCGAACCGCTGCATGAAGGAGAACTATTAAAAAAAGGGGGTTTCCCCCCAGAAAAAGGGGAGCGGCGGCCCCGCTCCCTCTGAGGGCGCGTCCCGCGGTGCGCCGGCGGCGAGCGCCACCCAGCGGCGGCGGGCGAGCCCCGGTGCGGGCCGGCCCCGGGCCCGGCCCCGCTCCGCCGGTACCGGGAGCCGCTTTTGTTTATCCACCGGCGCTTCCTCCCTTTGTGGCACGGCCGAGGGGGAGGGAAGGGGGGGCTCCGGCTCCCTGTCGGGGGCTCTGATCAGGCCGATGGGCTCCAGCAATCAGTTTCCCAGATTACTTGTATTTAATACACAATGCATCATAAAGCAAATCCCTCATCCTGACAGGGAGAAAATAGAACAGCTCATAGCGCGAGCCGGGCCAATTTATGGCTAAATTAAAAAAAAAAAAAAAAAAAAAAAAAAAAAAAAAAAAAAAAAAAAAAAAAAAAAAAAAAAAAAAAAAAGAAAAAAAAAAAAA